>JAIUND010001890.1:0-28803 GCA_034699125.1 Gisinianus flammeolus | reverse complement strand
AAAAATACAAGTATTTTTCCTAATTGTTTTTTAATGGCGTTCCGTATTTTTAGACAAATCGTTAAAAAATCCTTTCGATTTAATAAATCGGATTCCTGCACCATTGGTGAACTTCATCAAGAAACGCTCTGAAACTGATGAAAATGTGTGATCGGTGTCGGAACACGACAATTTCTTTGCTTTGCGAGAGACTATAAATTGCCGATTTTGATGGCGCGACTCTAGACATTCAAAACATTTGACGATTTAAGATTTCCCAAAAGGGACCAAAAGTGAAAAGCATGAAGCACATTTAACTGATTTAACTTTTAATTAGCTTCTTCGATTATTTACAGTCGTAATTATTAATTATCAATCTAGAGCTTAACGACTGTATTCACAGTCGTTAAGCTTTGAATTTTACATTTGTGGATTGTTGACACATAGCGAGCTTCATAAATGCGACTTGCATACGACTTGACAATGTTGACAGACTGAATTAAAATATATAGGTTTGATACGTATAATTGTAAAATAAGCAGGTTAGTAACTAAACCAATTAGCATTAATTGAATGGGAGCTGTCATGTCATAATTAATTTAGACCTGTAATTAGAAATCAAGACTTTTTATAAAATGTACAACCACAACCGAGATGAAGAATCAGACTCGGATGAAGACGATGAATTGAATCGGTAACTTAATTATTATTTACTATATACTATATACATACAATAAATATAGAAACTGTATTATTTATATATGTACATACAAATAATATTTGAAGTGTTAATGATCTTTACATGTATTCTTGATTGGATTTGATTTGACTATACATATATACATATAGGAATTGGGAAGTGACGGACTCTCCAACAAGAGATGATTTACTTTCGCTCCTAGAATGTCCAGTCTGTCTAAATATCCCGTTGCCACCCATCCGGACATGTTATCAAGGTCACATCATTTGCAGATCTTGCTCCGAAAGAGTGTCCAGGTGTCCTTTATGCCAGAAAAAAATTGGGATAGGAAGGAACTTTTTTGCTGAGGATTTTTTAAGTAAATCAATCATGAAATGCAAATACTCTCAGGATGGGTGTGATGAAGCCATCAAAGGGGAAAAACTCGAAAAACATTTGACAAAATGCCATTTTAGGTATATGTATTCAAAATTCTATAGTTTTATAATAAAATTATTATCAATCCATTTCTATTTCTAATTATGACAGTATTTCTTGCATGTAAAGTTAAATGCATGTAAGTACTTGACGTACAAAATATGTAAACATATTAGGATAATGATAATATAACTTGAATTTTAATAATGATTTACTTTACTTGTATAGGCCTGTGAGGTGCAGTCGATGTTCCATAAAAGTTGCCTTTAACAATTTTGATCAACATTTAATCGAGGATCATAGGATTAGTCATTGGGACTTGAATGATGGTGGCATTCGCATAATTTTATGTGAAAAACAAGAAACAGCTAGATTTAGTGAGTTTTTTTTTATTATATTCAAATTCAGCTATATTACAATCTAACATTTAAAATACATTTAAATGTTGTAGAGAAAGATATGTACATATATTTTTATATACCTTTGTAATAATTGTAATATATTTTGTTTTACTTGTTTAATAGATATCGAGCTGTGTGAAGTCTTCTCTCATGAATTTTTGTATAAAACTTTATTAGCTGCTCTCGCATTCTCCTTCCTGGCTGATCAACTCTGGTGGACACTCGTTTAATTCACCTGTGTATTTACTACAACCAAAATGATCAACCTTTTTTTTTTTACATATGTGACATATATCCAGTCAAAAACGAAACATTCTTTATAAATAAGAATATGGGAGCAGAAGGACAATTTAAAATTATTATTGCATGGGGATAATGAAATTGAATCGTGAAGAATATAAGTGTATATTATAAGTACCTATATTCTCAATATTCCATATAGTTATTAATAATAATAACTTATTATATTATTATGTAAACCAATTAAGGCTTTGCCATGTCTGTGTACTTTTTGTACATGATCTAATAATAACAATTAATAATTATAGTAGAGTATAAATAGACTTATTGTAAATCGATCGCATTGTACGTGTGCAACATAATATTTTTAATATTATTAGGATTGGATTGTATATATTATTTGAATGATTGACATCTGTAATATCACACTTTGGTGCATGATTTAAGAGTCGCAATTTATTGTATATGTACATAGTGTGAAGGACTTTTAATCCGAATTTTGTGATATTTTACAATTATACCTATACTCAAGGAACTTTGATAATATGACTCATTTTACCGTCGACTGAACAAATAGTTTAATTAGTAATAAATAATAAATTAGTACGAATAATAATTGTAGAATTTCCTCGTCATTGCATATGATTTATCGATATTATATTGTACCTTTTCTAGTTTGATATACCATATAGTTAAAGTACTTTGTGAATTTAAAATCATATTCATAAAAGTTCATTTCTATATTCTGCAAAACGTTGACGTCGATTGAAGTTTTTCCCACAGAAGCGATTAATATACACTGGAGATGTGGTATTTTGCTATATTCCATTTTAATATTATATTATAGCTGTCATTATAAGAGAATTTCATCAAATTAATTTTAATCACACCCATTCATTCAAATTACAGTACATTGTTATCGTATCGTCATCGTCAAATCAACTTGCTCGAAATTCCAATTGCCAATCTGTCTAGTGAGTTCACAATTTAAATATGTTACAATATAACGAAAATTCCTTATTTGTTTTGCTTAACTCCAACGCCGATCAATAACTTCATCGATGGGAAAAGTTTCTGGGAAATATGGCTGTTGATTGGCGATAGTTTCCATGTGCTAAATAAATGATTGAAATCGAATAGAAGATAGGGTTAAAATGACAGTTAACCTGCGAGCGAGTTAACTACTTGAATTTTTCGAAATTCTTCCGCTTTTTCTTTACCACAACCTGGCAACAGGAAAAACGAAATTCATCTCCATACAATGTACATGTGGGCATGCATATAAATCTGTTATGTGTCTATCTCGCTCGCTCTCTCTCTTGTACAGTATGTATTGTACACAAATGCTGTCATTTCCTACTATGTATGAATGTATGCACAGACTTTCGTTTCTACACAATGTGTACTATACATACTTATACATACTTACACACTACATATAATAAATTTACAAAAAAAACCTTTATCATAAATCTAAATTTAAAATGTAGACAAGATATTATTTGTGCATATTTCACAAGTTCTGTACAGTTTTCCTGTGATACCAACAAAAACTTACTAGTACGTCTGTACACTGTGTGTAAATTGTGAATTGTGTAAATAAACCATTTACAAATTTCCATCCATGTTTCCCTGTATATATTTTTTTATACATACCGAGTATTTATATTCCCTGTACACTCATTTATTTTATCTGTGAAACACTCTCTCACTGTGACAAAAGTCACAGAGTGCAACAACCAACCCAACAACATCAAATTAAGTCTATATATATGTATAAAACGTGTGTGAGGATTTCCTAGTGCGATTTGCAATTTGCGAATCATAATAATCATAATAATAATAACGATAATATGAATTATAATCTCACACTACTATCTTTTATTGTATGTGCGTATTGTGTTATTGTGTGTCCGTCCCATTGCAGTGCAATAAAATAACAATAACAATAACAATCAAAATTAAATATTAACTATGAACTATATTAACATCCACACAGAACCAGATCCAGCGGAGCAACTCTATACACAATAATAATACGCGTCTACAAAATTCTACACACGGGAAATATAAAGGTAGGAAACTCTGGAAAATTTGGATGGTTCACGATTTCGAGGCGATTTGCAAACTTCTTCTCACCAATTGCAATTGTCTTCTTCTTTTTTTTACCTACCTACACATTTTTACCTATGTACACACAATTTCCCCCCTTCTCTCTCTTTCTCTCTCTCTCGCTCTCGTCGGTTCAGTCGGTGAACTTCGATTTCATTCGATATCTTTGCAAAGTGACTATACGAGACGAACACACACAGGAGAGGAAAAAATATATCAATCTCTTCAATCTAGTTCTTTGTGTGTATCGTCGGACGTCGTCGTGTCATGTGAGAGTGTGCGAGTGAGGTGAATACATTTTTTTCCTTTGATTTTTGCAATATATTCACGATTGATTGTTGGTGTGTGTGAATCATATTTTGTCACTCTTTTATTAACTCACAGTTGTGATTTTCCCCCCACAATTGATTTAGAGCAATCACTGTGTACGCAGTTTTAAAAAAAAAAATAGGAGTGCAGATCGAGTGAGAAGGAAAAGTTTATTTAACTTTTTAAGTATCTCACTTACAAACATTTCATTCAACTGATTAATTTAATATTATATTTTACTTGACTTTTAAATGGGGAAATGACTGTGGAATTTGTGTGTGGATTGAAATCAAATCATTTTTGTGTGGATTTTGGTTGTGTGTGTGGTGCAATAATAAAATGTTCAGAGATCATGAAGGATTCTCGTAAAGATTGAACATTTTTAACTATAGGTATACGTCGAGTTTATATAGTAATCGGATTAATCGTGTACATATAATTTTAATTCTACATTATATTTACAATTTACATGTAAAGTCACAGAGTACATTTAACATATTGCGTCTGATTTAGGTTTCTCAATTTATAAATTCTGAAATCAACAACGATAAATATCTGCTCCTGTGTGTGTATACTTATTTTGTTGGATTTTTGACCTTTGACTTGGACTTTTGTCTCGGTTGCTAAAAAAGAATCTAAAATTGTATGACGTCTGCGACGTCTAACATTTTCTCATATTGAATCATCGTCAGTTTGTGACTCCCTTTCGAGTCGAGCACATATAGTCGAGAGAGAGAGAGTCATTCGATCGTGTGTGTGTTCATCGTCATTTATCGTTGGGAAAATATAGGGAAAAAGAAAGAGCAAATTAAAAATAGTATCCACTCGCCGACATTATCTTTTTTTTTTACTAACGTTAGTCAGAGTTCTATTTCATATTTGATGTTTGTTGAAGTTAAAGTGAAAGTTAGTCCATTTTTTTACGTGAAAAACACATCGTCAAACTTTTTTACGATTCATCATTTTTAGGATTTACGAATTGACGGCAGGTTTTTTATGTGTTTGTGTCTGCGACTGAATGTTATATTGAGTGCGGACTTTTATGTACGATTTTAAGGTGAGTTTCGTTTTCCAGTTAACAGTTAAGTTTCAAATTCACAGTTAAATGAACCTTTCATTATGATGACACTAACTTCAACGGGTGGAAATCTCTGTTAAAAGTTTCAATTGGCGTCGAATCAATGCAATGTAAAACCATGAGTATATAATTCCAAATTTTTTTTTGAATTGCTCAATTTAATTGTGCAGCTTGAATTTCAATTTAAGCCTTGAAATCACTGGAGGAAAAGCTCGATTAAAAATCCATTTCTTTCACTGCCAAATCCATTTCTGTCCAGACTCTTTTTCACCTTTGAGCTCGTTGAGAGAAAAAAGTCAGAGTTGAAATGTCAAAACCTTTGACATATATCAGGAAAAGTTCTGCCTTTGTTTGACTTGACTTTGAAAACAGTTGACATGGATTTTTTTTATATTGCTATTGATTTTCCTCGAATGCTATATTCTATATTGAAGTTGAAAGCCTACAGTCTGTATCTGTCGTTTGTATATTTATTTATTTGTATTCGTGATAGTATTTGTATGGGTATATTTTTCGTATAATCTTATCCAAAAATGGTTTTATCACTCGGGTGGTGTGGATTTTTCATTTTTCATTGGGAAAGTCAATCTCGTTGTATTATTATTGTCTGACAGGCGAGTTTGGAATTCGGAAGGTATAGACGAAGAGGAAAGAGGGAGAGAGAGAGCAGGGAGAGTGATATAAAAACTTGAAAAGATAATGGAAATATATAGGAAATATATATAGGAAATTAGGAAACGAGAAAGATACATACAAAAAAAAACGAGGGAGGAAAACATTAAAATATTCCCGTAGAAATGTCATGAGTAATTTTTTCTAGTCTTTATTCTCTATTCGGTAGATATTTTTTTCCTCCTTTTCACATTTCTCTTTGCCATTTGCCATTTCCATTTTGCGAAAAAATCACACAGAGAGAGAGAGAGAGAAAAGCCGTGGGATATCAAATTTATATCTTAGGTATAGAAACTAGAAACTACGCAGTTCAAAACTCGACATTTTGCATTCAACTTCCACTTCTTTGGCAATTTAAAATGTAAATATGTATACAGGATAGAATTTTTGCAAAAAAATGGGAAATCTTTATTCCCCCAAAAAAATTCAAAATGTATTGTGAGTGAACCAAGATGAATAAACCAAAAAGTAAGTTATACCATGGCGGCTGTTATCTTGAGAGAATATTGTTTAAACGGCGTTGAACCATGACAATATTTAAAATATTCCATTGGCAAAATCGACTTAAATCTAAATCCAAGTACAAATTTGTACATTTTGTGACTAATTTCGATGAAATCTGCATAAAAGGAAAATTCGCCCACAGCTCTTCTGGTAAAATGTAGAATTCATCAATCCATGTACATATACATATTCTAAATCCGCTATTGATTGCTCGAACATAGAAAATATTGTACACAACAAAACAAGGAGAGTTGTGGAAATGATGTTGGAATTCTGTCGTCGTGTACAGGTAGAAATGCTGAAATACTGAAATAGGTATAGGTACAAAACAAATGGGAACTCAGTCGGTAGACAGAACGATATATATCTGTATATTTATGTGTAAATGCTAAATGGCTCAGTGTTCACACAGTCGTTCTCTGCAGATTGCTCCGCTCCGCACCATTTCATTTCCATATCAATTTCAATTCCCGAGCGTCACGTCAAATGCTCGAATGTCCTCATCCACAATTGCATTGCATTTTGCATTGTATTGTATTTTGTATGTACTCGTATTGCAAATCCATTCACATTTCACACTTCACACAGTCACCATCTCACATCAAAACCTAAACAAAACCACAACACATACCCTGTATACATTTCACACCCAAAACTCTCACAATAATAATAATTATTCCTGACATCATAAATAATTAAAATTTATATTTTCTCACCCGTCCTTAGTCTCATTTCTCTCCCAAAAAGCCAAAAACTTTATACATAAATACTAAATACAAACTCCCAAAACGACCACACACGAGCACACACATTCACACATTTTCCATGTACATATAAGTATTTTGACTTTGAATTTGAAACAACATCAAGCTGGAGAATTCTATAGAGATACATCTATACATCTATGTAAATAGATATGCAGATTTCCCTGCTCTTTCTCTCTTTCTCCTCTTATTTTTGACGTCTCATTCAAAATTCCAAGAGCAAACTATGTGACGACTTTATCAAGCTCATATTTACACTTACATGAAGCCAAAGAGAGAGAGAGAGAGAGAGTGTGATGTGATGTGAGGGAGAAACCAATTTGGGATACTGATGAGACTCGGAGGAAATGAAAACCAAAGCATATAATATATATAATATATATAATATAAGTATATTCTTATTCTGCCTCTATGTACACCAATTTTCATTTTCGTTTTCCCATTTCACATTTACATGAAATTCGCAGAGGGCACACACAGTTCAAGTCTGTTCCATCGGCCATTTATATATACATGTTCATAAATAGACGAGATGTACTTAAATTTGGTTCAAAATTTCTATCTGTATACGTATGAGCTGCAGAAACTCTCTTCCTCCCCACACATGGAATGATAATCACTGTGACTCTGGAGAAATGAAAAACGGAGGAAATCTCCATTCATTTACATAATTTCCTTTTAAGCTCCTCTGCAAGTCTCAAAGCAAGCACAGCGTTATATTTGTTATTTCCTTCCCATTTTCTTTCCAGCAGACACTCATTTGAACGAACACATCATTCCATGCATAGGTATATCCGTTTTGTATGGGCAGGACGAGCAATACAAACACAAACACATACACAGAAATGAACAATATAAAATGCGAAAGCAAAATATAATTAAATATATGTATAGCAAGAATCAACATCCCCATTTCGAAGATTTCAGATCTTCCCATCATTTTTGTCCTTGTTTCGCTGTTCAATTTTATTTAATAGAAAAAAAAACGCAAACACCACATGAACATTTCAAAGATAGACTTGGCAATAGTGAAGACAGAAAATGGAGAAAAGAGTTGAACGGCGTCAAACTCACGCATTTACCTACATGTACTCGTAGATAGGCATGTAATTATTGTTAGTTTTGTTTGAGGCGGAATTTAAATCTGCGAACATTTAACATCCATTTAATTTGAACATTGGGATTTTTAGATAGGAAACGCTAATTGGGATTTACATAAAGAATTGTACATGAACATGACACTACAGATAATTGAAAGTGCTTTGAATTTGAATGCTGAGAGCATATATTAAGTATTAAAAAACAGGCAGAGCTCATAATCATAATACTTTAATCATACTCTAATGGCCAGAGCCAGAAGAAAAAGCAAAGGAGCATATGAAAGAACGTATAGAGGAAATTCTATCGTAAAACATATACAGACTAAATTCAGACTAAATAAGTAATAAGTAGGTATATACTAGTAGAGATAATATTTAAATGCTTTTATTTTGACAAACTATTAACAGCTATAAGTTATAACTGATACTGATAGAAATACTGTACAAATGAGTCTGTTCAAGCTAAAAGCTCATATAGTAATTACACACAACAAAACTGACGAAGGTCATTACTATTAATATAAATATTTACAGAATTAACAGAACGACAGTCTACAATTCTTCAGAATTAGAACACATATGAACATACATATGCGAGAATATATTATTGTAAATGCACTGTAAATATCCACAAGAATCGAAGATAAGACGTTCATATTAAATGTATATCTGCAATTACATATTTAAATTTAATGGATAAAGGATGAACCTACACCTACACAATTACGCATACGAACGAGATTACAAACTATCTATATATTTAATATACAAAATCTCACAGTTCGCTCAAAAAAAATTCAAATACATACCTACATATTTACTATTTACGAGTATACCTATGTATAGAAAAACGACAAACGACAAAATGAAGGAACCCCAACTGCAACCCTGGCCCTATTTACAATTCACAATTCCCCATTTTATATAATACTTACTGTGGTATTTAAAATTTGAGTTGACTCACATGAGAAATGAGCCTTGAGGGGGATTTTAAATGCTTGACTACTCCTTCGTTTTTCTAGTCACATTTGTACATATGTACAAAATACTACTAGTACACGAGGTTTTCCCAAGTCAAATGTAAAATTTGTTTTGGGCTTTGGGTATTTAATTATAACATGAGTTTGTGTGATAACAGTCATATACAGATATTCAAAAGTTCTTATTCTGTTGTACGTAATTGTAATTTTTTCTGCGTTTTTTGTGTGGTTATTTCAATATGTAGATAATATAGGGATTGCTGCAATTTTCTCAACTTGACGCGACTTGAAGCTCAACTGCAAGAACAAGAACAAGAACGAAAAAGAATATACAAATATGTACAAGAATTGAGATGCAACGAAACGACACGACGTTACGAAACATTTTGATTTTGACCTAATAAATACAGTTTAAGGTGTACAGTTTTTTTTGACAGTTTACTGAGAGTGTAGTGTGCAAAATTCATTTTGCAGTGGGAAGAAAAGTGAAATTTAGAATTCAAAGTGTGCTATTCATGGAATCTCTGAGATTATTACTATTATTGTGTTACGTCAAGTGAAGTGAAGTGAAGGAAATATTCTACTTGAAGATTCGAAGAAGATTGGTTTGAGTTTTGAGGTTTTTTACAGTTGGCTTTGCACTTTGTGGATTTGGGGATTTTGTGGATAGGAATACGCTTGAGACTTTTAGAGAGCTCAAATTCCAATCGCGAATATATCGTAAGTGCAAATTTCCTCCAAGACTTTTGAACATTCAAGAAAAGAAGAAGAAGAAGAAAAGGAGAAAAAGAAGGAAATCATATCGCTCATTTTTTTTACTATTCAAAGCATCAAATCTGAGCTTGAGAAGATCCAGTAAATACAAATACATACGATACAATAACAAGCGTGATTCTTCGTCTTCGTATTTTTACGCATTGCGCTTCACTTCAGACTGTTTGGAGCTGGAGGATTTCCTGCTGACACACAAAAAGTTGCTCTCGTTGTCCTCCTCGTCATATATTGTGATCAATTCAACGTTGAGCTCTCTCTCTCTCTCTCTTTACTCTGTCCGGTTATTTTTTCTTTTTTTTCTTGTATTTTTTTCGTGTGTCCTGGAAAAATTCCAAAACCACATCTGCTGTCTCTCCATCGTCATCATCATCGTCATCATACCCAGACAAAATATCAAATGTAAACAGAGTGTGTGTTCAGCACAGCAAACAGCAACTGAAACTGAGGCATATCTTTAGTCAAACGGGAGAGAAAACGTACTATATAGAAATCAGTGTTGAAATCTCCCATTCTCAATCACATCACATCACATCAGTGACGGGTGCTAATACTTAATTCAATGTGGAAGTGGAATAACAAATGACCAAATGAGATTGTATTAATTTAGACAATTCAGTGTGCTCTCTCTCTCTCTCTCTGTTGAGAAATAGTCAAGTGATCTTCATTATCCATAATACATCATCGACATCGATTGAGGATTAAACATTAAAAAATCCGAGTCTGGATTGAAGATTTACAACCCTAAGCTTGGTCATTTTAATTAGAATTTAATGATGGAGGGACAAACGTCAGCAGAAGGGATCATCAAATGGTCTCAAATGGATTTGAATCATCTTGATTTAAATCCAAAACAATATCCAACCAAGAATTTTGAATCAAGTCCTTTCAACATTGATCCCGTTATTAATTCCCGTGTTGCATTATGGTAAGCTCCACATATTTTAATTGCATATCGTCTGTTAAGTTCACAAACGAACTATAATTATTTTCCTTAATTTCGTTGACCTGCTGCAAAGGTTAAACGGCTCAAGATGGAGCGTTGGGTCCTTCGACATGATTGTCTGCCATGACCTTTTCTGTCACCCTGAATTTTTTCAGCATTTTACCCACAAAGACGGACGCAGTAGTCGCATTTCCGTAAATCAAGGAAAATCGTTATAGTTCGTTTGTGAACTTAACAGACGATATGTTTTTAATGGAAATTACGACGAAAATTACGCATGTTTGAATGACCTTTAATTTTCTGAGCATGGAGAAAAACATTGTAATGAATGCCAAACTTGGACGCCACTCAATGATTTACTCAATCTGGTGCACATACGGGAATGATATTATTGTAATAATTAACGTGTGGGGAATGTTAATTTATTGTTTGATTGTGGAATTGTTTAATTGAAATTTGAAGGTATGGAGACGCCTTAAATCTGTGTGTGGATGGAATCACAGCAGCGACGAACGAAACCGTGTCCGAATTACCTCAAGGAGTTTTACAACGATTAGGTAAGTACATTAGCATTCACATTATTTTATGAGGAAATTGTTCTTATCTCTCATTATGACATCGTTAGAAATTAGAATAGAATTTGATGATGAGGATTTTATGTAATGGAAATCTATATATGTATATCTATATATATTGGAATGTGTTTGAATTTTGAATGACACAGGTGAAGGGTATTTAATAGAAGCCCGAGATCAACTCAAGTCCATCAGAACAGGTGAGAAATTCGTAAATGAGAATGTCCACGTCAATGTTGAATGTGGGAAGGATAATTCGCGGAAACAGAACGAAATTAATCATTTAGTTGTCGGTATGTACTATAATTAATATTAAATGTTGTTGTTTTTTGTTTAATAGGGGAAGCTCGACTTGGTCCATCACATCCAAACCTTCCATGTCGTCATTTGATTTTAACGGTGTCTCCTCGCTACTCTGACAAGTACAAAACTGCAGCCGAACAAGCTCTTGCGAGCTGTTACCTTTGTATACTCCAAGTACACACAATATTGATCTACTCTAATATATGTACATTCTATTTTTTATGGGTGTGTATGTGTATACAATATAGTTTTAGTGTGCGCATATATTTAGAGAGAATGAGAATTTAATTGCATACAAGAAATATATCGTTCAGTAGTTTAGTATCGTATGTACTTAGTTACAGCTGAATTTTACTTTTATGCTTTTGTTTTTGTTTTTGTTTTTGCTTGATAATATTGTAAAATTGTATGTGATGAATTGTTCATGTGTGTGTGTGGTCAAATTTTAATGTTAATTTTCCTTGCTAATTTTGTAATTGTATAGAAAGCCAGTGAAAGGAATATGGAAGCAGTGGGGATTCCTCCACTACATTTATCCGGTAAAGCTGTTTTCCCGGATGAATTAGGTGCAAATATTGCTATTCGGACTGTACGAAGATTCCTCGAGAAAGGATTTACTCAACCACAACTTATTATTCTCGCCATTTCCGATCCTGCTCTATTTCGGTGAGGAGAATCCCTCTTATTTCCTCACATATATTATGTATACAATTTTGTTAGACGTGTGTGTAGAGATTTTTCCTCTTGTCAAATCAACTGTTCAAAATGCGTAAATAAATGAGTAGAAATTTTCCCATTGCCAAAGAAACAAAGCAACTTGACGCTGAAGTACGTAATTTAAGCGGGAAAAATCTCAAACGGCGTCAAACTCCTGCGATATTTTCCATGACCAAGCAATTTTTGTATTTATTTTAAATTCTAGTAATTTAAGTGAACGTTACAGTTTACAGGACCAGTTGAACTATTGTCAATTTATTGATGACCTGACATTTATTTCCCTTTACGAATTCTCACTCCCAAGTTATACTTTGACTCCCCACTGTGAAACAAACTCAAAATGTCCAGTGACGACATGCCCTAAAAAAATCCACCATTCATCTGTTTACGTACGCAAGTACAATTTTATTGAGTGCATGCGGACTTTAATCGCCGCGAGTCGAACTGAACTTTACAATTTTGGCTCAAATCCTCAAATGTTCAACTGACTACACACAGCTTCAAAGCTCAACGCTCAAAACTTTGTTGGCTATAATATACACTACACTTATGAAAAAAACAACGTCAGCAGTAAAATACTCAAACGATCAAATGAAAAGGAAACGACGCTCTAAAAAAAACAGCTTGATTACAAATCCCAAATGGCAATAAATGACAAATCCAAATGGATTCCTCATTATTTAATAATAATTTTTTTAATGGACGGAAAAAATGAGTGAAACAAAAAATGAAAACCCCGCTCCAGTTTTATTTTGAGCCAAGTTACAAATACACAAAAATACGGAAATCAAAAAATCCGGAAGCGGAAACCGAAATGAAATATTAACCGTCGTATAGTTTCCCAATTCCACAGGCAGAAATACATGTATATACTTGTTAAAAAATACACAGGGAATTTGGACAGAGAGAGCCTCAAAATAACTGATTGTGATTGTGAGTACAAAAAATACCAAGTGAAAGAACAATAGAAGAACTATCTTACTTTTTCAATTTCCCTTTATCAATTAAGGATTCTCTTTACGGAACAACTTTTGTCAGTTTCTTCATATATAATTAGAAGCTGGGAAACTGCATATCAGTCTCAGAATGGAATTAACCGTGTTCGTTCCCAAGTTTTCATCGTCATCGACAGCGTCATCATCGTTAGTTCCATCTCAATGAAAATATTATGGGGAAATTATCAAAAGACTCTTCATAATAATATTCATCTTGTTTTCATGTTATTCATCAGTGTAAAGAGAATAAAGGAAACTATCTGTATGCGTTTATGTATATACAAAATACAAATGGAATGGCAAATGGAAAGTGTACAAAGGAAATATGACAGTGACTGTGACTGTGAGAGAGAAGACCTTCATGTAATATTTAAATACGGCATGGTTTAACTCAATTACCCAAGAACTAAAGACATATCGATTTTCCTTGATTGTGACGTCAAGTTCCTAAACAGACAGACTTTTCATATCCTATAGTATAATATAATAGAAAGTGTGTAGTAACTAAGTATGAGAGCACAGAGGAATAAAATGTGTGCCATCAGGAAATTATAGAAGAACCCACAATTCTCAATTCTCTTTCTCTTTCTCTTTCCACTCATTCTTGCTCTTCTTGCTCTCTTGTTCTGGTTCTGGTTCTTGTTCGTCCTGGACTTTACTTTGTAACGAGAACGACTAACGACATTTTATAGTGGCTCTCGGGTCTTTTTACTTTATATATAGGTACATTTTATATCCTACTTTTACTTTCCTTACTTTTCTCTCTCTTTCTCGCTTTCTCTCTCTGTCTTTGCTTCGCTACCCGGAATTTCTTGAGCAACTCCAAACGAAACTCGAAAGTATTTTATCGTTAGTCCTAGTAGGTATATTAAATTATGTTTTGATGCAGTAAATTCACTATTCACTAAACTGATAAGAAACTCGAGAGTTGAGAGAGAGAGAGAGAGAGAGAGAGAGAGAGAGAGAGAGAGAGAGAGAGAGAGAGAGAGAGAGAGTTTCGGCTTGAGCTGTAGGATTAAGACTATGACCGTTGACTATATACATAGAAATGTTTAGTATTAGTAGTGAGAGCTATTGATTTTGAATTTGCTCACTAATTTTTGTTTTCTGTTTTCTGTTTGGATCGGGAGGAAAATTTGCAAGTCTCGTTTTATACATTGCATGTTCAGGTTTCTATTTGATATATTTCTATTTCTATTTCTATTTCTAATTCTAACTCTAACTCTAACTCACATCCACTCGAATCGTCATTCATCATTTCCCAATTTCCCTTTTTCCTTGGAGGAAAATCCCTCGATTAGGAAAAACATTCACGATCAGTTCTTTATTTATTCCTATATATATATGTATATATATATACTCGAGGAAACCTTTGAGGAATCCACATCCACATTGAAATCGACATTTGGTGTTTGATGCTTGCCAAACACTGTTTGGAGGGAGCAAATTTTGAGCTCATAATATATCGTAGTAAAGTTAAAAAAGAGCTGTATCGATTTCCTGTAATGTACATACTGTAAATTTTCGGAATTTGCGAATTCACTTACGTGCACTTATTTTTTGTGTTGTTTGTGGTTTTGTGAGTTGATTTAATTAATTGAAAAAAAGATAAAGGGATAAAGTACTATTTATTTTGACGGGTTTTTGTTTAGTGTCAAATTACGACTTCAAATGTCGACGGTTGAACAAGGTAAAATGACGGGGAATTCCACGATTTGTGATTTATGATTCGACATTTTGGAAATGAAGATAAGTTGTGCGAAAAATGGTGGGATTTGCCTATATTTCGACGCCGTTTGTTCTGTTTAATCTTAAAAACTTGATTTGAGAAGTGCAGTTTGAACTTTGAATAGCATCTGTTCATTTTGTTAAGAGGAAATGGGAAATTGGGAAAGGATTTAATGAGACTTCAAGTTTGACGCCGTTTATCATTTTACGTGTTTTTGGAGGAAACAGCGGCCTGGCAGCTGAGTAAGCCGTCGGGTTTGTTCAAATTAAAACGATGATGTAAATTGTATTATGTTTCAGACTGTACCAATCTCTGATGGTGGGTTATTTCCCTCGAGACTCTGCTCATGAAGACTACGCATGTGTTCGACTCGCCCCGGAAATCGGGGATGATGAGGGCAGGTGAGAATATATATTTTCAAAGCTTTCTTACAATTAAGTTGAGTATATTTACGATTACTAAATATTTTTTTCTGGTTTCGGTCAGTCAGTAAAATACTGACCGACTGGCTAACGACTAACGATAAGAGAGACGTCAGCTGTTTTACCAGATGTAGAAATTCAATTTGTGTCCTGACTGCAAATACCTATACATAAATTATACGTATAAAATCACATGCATGCATTTTTCTTAATGGGATTTGTTAATTGAGTATACAAACAAAAAAGGCGCCTTTTTAAAGCATATTCTTGTAAAATATTCTTGTAAAATATGATAATGAATTCACTATGCACTAATGAAATGATTGGAAATTGATGGAATTGTTTGTAGACCCTGGTTGCCTGACCGTCGAATCCGAATTTTTTCAAATCCGGCAGAGACCGGAAGTGGACAGGAAGGAGAGGAAGACGACATCCTCGAGAAACTGAATAGAGATTTTGTCAAAATGCAAGATGATGTGGACAAAGAAAGACTTTTGAATGATGGAAGTCGTCGTCGAAGAACACTTTCGAATATTAATGATATGGAACGACATCTTGCCGTCGAAATCGAGGCCAAAGAACGGTACACACAATTAATTAATTTTTTTCACTTTCACATCTCACTTTTTCACATTGTACAAAATGCCTTTGCAAATCGTAAAATCACCGATTTTCCCAATATTCAAAAGTTCATGTCAGAGTTTGACGCCGCTCAAACTTTAAACTTACATTTTCCGCAACTCTGTAGAAGTAGAAATGTGCTTAAACTTCGTCGTCTGGCAATAACCAAAGTAGTTTCTGAATTCTGAAGCTTTTCCTAATTCAAGGCCGTATCTTTTGCAAAATATTTAAAGTCACTGCCCCACGTTCAGCTCTCTTGATTGTGTGCATACAAATCCTCATTGCAATGTGCAAACTGCAATCTTTAATCTTGTCAATTGTTTCCTATTAAATTCGAGTTACTATCTATTGTTTTTTTTCGGGCTCACTGCACTCACAGTTATTGTTAGTCAGTAAATGCTACAGCTAACTGTACTTTTCCCTCGAACCATGAAATCAAACTGTCCATTCAAATTCAAAAGGATTTCCACGGTGGAAATTCCTGCACAAAATCCAAAAACTCACACAGGGAAATTTCCGGCCAAAAAGATACTTAATTTTATCAAAAGAGAGAATGAAACAATCCCTTTTTTTTCGTCTTGACTCCCCTTTACTTTCTGTCTTTAAAATGTTAAATCACAAACGATTGTACTTACAACTCTACATATCGTACAGTTAATATCTGTACAGGTAAATGAAATTAGAATAACTGAATTCATCCTCTCACTCTCTTCATTTAAAATTAGTCGAGTCCACACGAGCAGTATTCAGTATTCAAATCCTTGAGGATATTTTTATCCTAGTTGATGTTGTTGTTATGTTGTTGGGGTTTAAAGTGTAATTAAAATCGTGATTGTAAACCAGGACATAAAATAATCAGCTAATAGTTTTTTGCTACTAGGTTTTATCACTGGGACTAATTCCTCATTCGTCATTCGTCGATTACTCCTTCGTTTGTCTATACTCGTAGGATCTTTAGGAAAATCGTATATTTATTTATCATAATAATATTATTATTATTGGTGTCAGCGCGTTTTCTACTTTTCTATTAGTAAGCTAAAAACTACAGAGTAAGAAAAAAGAATATGTGACACTGTTTAATATTTTCGACTACACGTCATCTTCAGCACAGCTCCACACATTTGTTTTTACATGTCACATTATTGGAAATAAGCAATTGGGAATTGAAATGTGAGAAGTTTGCTCAAAGCAAATGAGAGTTTAAACTTTTGAGCAGCTGAATTTTTAAAATGGGTTCGCCTCAAACTAGTTTATGCAACTAAAACGATAATAATAATTATTACCTACTGTCTTTAGCTATACTTGCTCATCAACAAAATGGAGTGAGCGCTGACGTATAAATGAGGCAAATCGACGGTGATTAACTCTGATATTTTCCTTATCAGAGACAGAGACTCTCAATTTTTCTTGATGATGTACATTTTACATTTGTGAATTTCAACTCACTTCATTACTTGACAATCCAGAATATATTTACAATTGACAAGTGCTGAAATGAAAATTGTGTACTTAACCGATAGTCAGTTATTTGTATTTGTTCTGCGATTTGTTTCTTACACACACTAAATAGTTTGTTTTTTAT
Source organism: Gisinianus flammeolus (assembly GCA_034699125.1). NCBI lineage: Eukaryota > Metazoa > Arthropoda > Collembola > Symphypleona > Katiannidae > Gisinianus > Gisinianus flammeolus. Next base: position 10,886 of record JAIUND010001890.1, on the reverse strand, counting down.
TCGGAGTATTATCGCCGATTATTTTAATGTGCTATACGGCACATGTGAATGTAAAAATTCCCATGTCCATGTTGACCAAAGCAAGAGGGGAATAATTTAGTCATTTAACTTTGAACTGTGTATATAGAATTCATATTTAATTGTGTCAATCGTTAATCGCTGAACATATCTGTAGTTTGTGTGGAGGCAAAAATTTAATTGCAAAATTTCCATCGTTTGGTTTATTGCAGTGAGGTAATCGTGTGGATTTTATATAGCGAAGAAATAGAAAATCCGTATTGTGCGTGCACATTTTAAAGTTTGAGCAAAAGCAAAAGCAAAAGCAAATGAATTACTGTTTTTGTTGTTTGAATTTAAGCATTGATTTGTGATTTATGATCGAGCGAAACGGATTCAGTTTTTTGAATGACATCATGGCCGACGTTTTCTGTGAACAAATGAAGTGAGAAACTGACATCTATACATCTTCGGATTTAGGAACTGGAAATTTGTGATTTTGTATACAAACGGCGTCGAAATCTGGCAAAACGAACATTTAATAAAAATCCCATGAAAGCAATCGAATATTTTTTGAAACTCCATTAAATTACACAGTTTGAATTCATCGTAATTCATTGTGGTATTTTTGGCTGTAGGGAAGAGTAAAAGAAGCATTTAAAATGAGAACTAATAAAAGGCTTATTAAAGTCAAATTTGTTATTTTCCTTATTTGTGGAATATTCCATTGTTTGTTTTATAAAGGAAATTTGTAAAAACGTATTGGAATATTTATTATTTATTTGGAATGATTGTTTTGAATTTTGAGTAATTTGTCTAGTCGTCTTCCTGTACGGGATATTGATGAGAAAGAGGAAAATGTGGAGTAAAGATTGAGATTTGAGATGAAGCGAGGAGGATCCAACACGGAATGATTAATTAGAACAGTCAGATTAGAATAAATTAGTCGCACGTTGCATTTGCATCATCAACCCACATAATTGACATTTCGTGTCTGTCAGTTACAAAAGGTTTAAACGTATGCAAATTGAACGTTCTTTGTACCATTCTTTTACGACTGAGTACTGATTTTAAACAAAGTTAAGAAATTGAGATTTCTAAATCCCCGATTGCTTTCCGTATCGAATGTCGAATAATCCTAGAGAAATCCTAATGCCTATATATATTCAAATGTAAAATGTAAAATTCAAATTCACAGAAAGTTGAGGAAAATGTATAGTATAATTTTAGATTTGCTGATTTTTTATTTATTTATTTATTTTTTGTTTCAGGCAAGAGAGGATTTTAAGGAGAGCCCGAACAGAGGATTTGTCTGAAATATCGAAAACTGGTTGCCTTTACCGAAGTGGAGTGGATCGTTTGGGTCGTCAAGTGGTCATCGTCATTGGTAAATGGTTTCGCCCGGAACTGATGGATTTGGACAAAGCATTTCTGTACTTGGTCAAATTATTGGATGATATAAATGGGGAGTACTCAGTCATTTATTTCCATACATTGACGGGGCAGGAGAATCGACCTTCCTTCCGTTGGATGCGAGCCGTCTATGATAACATGGAATATCGTTTCAAGAAAAATCTCAAGTCTCTCTGCATTGTTCATCCCACCATGTGGACCAAGGTAAATAAAACAACAACAATAACAACAACAAAACTATATACACTCAATTTAAATCCTCAATTCTATTACATGCACACATTCTTCGAAACGTTCACACATTCAAATTCTTCTTTATTCCATGTGAAATCTTTACTCGAGTCCTTATCATTTAAACTTAAATTTAATTTGAGAGAAAACAAACCAAAACCAAAATAAAAAAAACGAAAGTCGGATTAATTTTGTTGTACTTCGACGCCATGTCACTCAAAGGTTTTACACCATTTCAGCCAAGTTACACTAGAAAAATTGGAAGGTCTCTAAGGGTTTCATCACCATTTTAATTTCTACATACATATTATTATGTAATATGACGTTTCTCCACTTTCAACTTCGAGATTTTTTTCTTGTTATCGGAAAAACTCATTACATTACATTTCCCATTGGAAAGTTTCTTCACCCGCTTTGACTAATAACGTAAAAGTTTCAACGACTATTATGGAACGTCTGTATAGTCTACGTACATTCTCTCGTTTTTTCCTCGAAATATGAAATCCCTCTCCCACATGTATATATCGTCTGTTAAGTTCACAAACGAACTATAATTATTTTCCTTAATTTCGTTGACCTCCATAGGTCAAACGGCTCAAGATGGAGCTTTGGGTCTTGAGACATTATTGTCTGCCATGACCTTTTCTGTCACCCTGAATTTTTTCAGAATTTTACCCACAAAGACGGACGCAGTCGTAGCATTTCCGTAAATCAAGGAAAATCGTTATAGTTCGTTTGTGAACGTAACAGACGATATGTTTGAAGTTGAAACTGGAAATTAAACAGCGAGCTCGAGCTTGAGCTTTTTTTCTTCTCATTCTTTCTCCATTATATTATGTATAGGTTTTCAAATTAAATGCTCTGGTCATGTTATACACTCACTTTCGTCTTTCGTATATACATAATACATACTCTGCTTCTCTGTTCTCTCTCTCTCTTTCTCTCTCATCCAACTTTTATAGTTTCTTCCGTAATCCACCTGCGACCTCAATTTCCCATTTCCATTTCCCCAAACACTCCTTTCCAAGAATAAGAATCCTTAACAAAAATACTCATTGGCGAACGGCGTATATGTATACATACAGTGTAGAATCTGTAGAATGAAGAATGGAATCATGCTGGTGGTTTAGCTTCAGTTTAGCTTTGGCTTTGGTGGCTGTGGTGTGGAATACAAAAATCAATTGACTTTTAGTTTAAACTATATTTATGTATGTAGAATTGTATAGAGTACATAGACTGTGCGGAAGGAAAAGAGACAAGGAATATAAGGAAAAAACCCCTGGATAACGTCTTAGTACAGATATTTCCCTCTTTTTTACATTCATGTACATATATGTATGTGGAGGAAAATCAAAATCACGATATAGATGATAGACGAAATAGCGATTTCACATAATAGTCTGGAAGAATCTGGAATATCCCGATACATCAAACAAAAAAAGTGTGTACAGTCCAATAAAAAATGAATGTGTGTATACAAGCCCGTTTCGCTTTTAGTTTTCGTTTTCGTTTGAAGACGGAATTTTGGATGAGTCCTATAAACGTGGTTTGATAATCCTGATGAATGATAATTTGATAGTAAAATACCCTAGACGTTTTTTTTTGTTGTAAAAATCGTTCATTACAATCAAAATGTAATGGAGGAGTTAAGTTAAAGTTGGTCAATTGAGCAACTGAGCATGATCTAAATTGGCCAGTCGAAGGCCTCGAAGGACAGTAAATTTTTTTTAGACAAATAATTTCTTAAGAATAGAAGTATGAAAGTATGTAGAAACATTTTTTGGACTGTGTTTAGAAATTTCCTGGAAATTTCCTGTTGAACTTGAACGCCGATCAGAACATTTTCGGATATTTTTGGCAGTTTCATTTTGCAGATGTATTATGGCGTTCAAACCCATTCATCATGAGTTTGTCGATGAGATTGTAAAATTTGTGTTTGATTTGTTTGTTGTATAGGTGTTGACATGGTGGTTCACGACGTTCATGGCCCCAGCAATCAAAACTAAAGTACAGAATGTGGCGGGTCTTCAGGAATTGTACACGGTGATTGATCCGAATCATTTACAAATCCCCGCATTCATTACCGAGCAGGACATTACACTATTTGGATTCGGTGCGGTGGCCTACTCTCATAATCACTCCCTCGCTGGGACACCCACATCACCGACTTCTACCACCCCCGTCAAATAAAATCCCCCCACCCCCACCCGCACCCCATCAACAACATTTAAATTTAAATATATTTAAACAAACATTTAACAATGCGTGGAAATCAATGGGAAATCATCCAAACTTCAAAGTCCCAACAAACCCAAAAAATAAATCACGGACGCAACGACGAAAATCTCTCAACAAAACAAAAACCAATTTTAAACCTAAACCATATATAATATAACCTTAGACTTTAGATGAAAAAAAAAATTGTAACCTTATACTAAAGAAAATGGTCGTGTGAATTAGGAATTAACATGCCAAATAATTGTAATTATACTTATAACGATAAACGATAATGATAAAGATAGAAACCTTAATTCATAAATATCGAATGTAAACTCGATGACAAATACGAAACATTCTTTATCCAATAGTAATAATAAATAATGAAATGTACTTGTAATTTTTTAGTCATTGAGCTGTGAAAACGTGAGCAGTTGACAGTTGACAGCTAATCAATTTTAATTTGTACATATTTGTAAAAAAAAAAATTAGTAAATTAGCATATAAATAAATATTTTAGGATTATAGAGAAAGTCTAAATATGGGAAATTTACATGGAAAATTCCTTGACTTTTAAAAATTGTACATTATATATAGAATTATATATAGATAAGGAAAAACACATGGGGAAAATATATACATTGAAAAAGCCCGTCACCCTTAATTCTGAATCATAATATAGCTGGTTCCTATTTTACAAGATGATGTAATTAGTGTAATTACATATTACAATTAGTGTGTACAGATTTTTAAAAGTTGAGAAGGAAATTTTAGTTTTTGTGTGTGTGTGAGAGAAACACACAAATACAAAGAGAAAAAACTCAGTCAGAATGCATTTTTTTTAATGGTCTATAGATTTTAATTTTAATTCTAGTGGAATTTTTTGGTGCTAATAATAATAAATGATAATAATGATATTATTATTATTATTATTATTATTATTAATTATGTTCAGATGCGACACTTTTATATTTTTATTTTTTAATTTCCTCTCGTTTGATTACTAATATTGAACTTGTTTTTTTAATTTGCTTTGGATTTTTTAATTTCTGTCGCCTATATATATTTGTGGATAATCGAACGTGAAAAAATTTAATTGTGATTCTCATTGTGAGATATATAAAAAAGAAATGTGAAAAAATATTGTATAGAAAAGTGAAAAGAGGTACAGAATAAGAAATAATTGCAATATATAAGGAAAAGAGTTATGTAGGGAATTTGCATGCAAAACTGAATGACATTTTTAGACTGCTCTGTTTGCTGTTTTGCCAAAAAAATATATAAAATATATAAGCAAAATGGATTATTTATGGATTGTTGCAAAGAAAAAAAAACTAAAACTACTATTACTATAGAGAAATTTGCAAAAGGGCAATAATAATGATAGGAAATTAATGTGAAAAGTGTGCGGAGGAGAAAGCAGAAAAATATAGAGGGGAAACAATTGTTATGAAATATTGAAATATATTGATAAGTAAAGGATTTGACAATTTTATAGTGAAAAAGTGTGTAAAGTATAGCGAGAATAAAATTGTAAATTGCAAATTGTGAGTTTTGTGGCAATGGAAATTCCATTATATGGAATTCAGCAATGAATGTACCTAGAAAATTCTTGATTGTTACCACATTTGCATTTGTTATAGTTATTTGCAATTACAATTACAATAAGAAGATGAAGAAGATGAAAAACTGATTGTTGAGTAATAATTTGCTAAGGTCCAGATGGATTGGATATTTAATTCGTCGACTATGATTGGTTTGTATACTATACGATTGAAATGGAGGACTTATTTTAGATGTGAATTTTATCAACTTTACCACATTTGATCGTCTGTTTTCTGATTTGAATTCTATTTTCGATTGTATATCCTTGTACATTTTATTGCAAGCTTTAAACTAGACTTTTTTTTGTGAAAGTTTTTGATGGAAATGCAAATGAAAAACTTATACATTTACGAATAGTATGGATTTCAATTTTGCATGTGTGTTTTTAATATGTACATGTCCACAGTTTCACTATATCCAGTGTATGTGAAAACTTTATTTTTTAAATAGCATTTTGTTGTTCACTGTTTGCGTTTATTATTGTGCTTTTTGTTCTCATCTCAAGTCATTAAATGGCATTTAACATTTGTATTTGTATTTGTATTTACTATATTCACGTAAATATTTCCTGTAGTTTATTTCTCTTTTTTTTTGTAATAAATAAATCAAACTTGTCGACTTGATCAATAAAAATATACAAATAATAATTGAGCTTTGAAGGAAATTCATTCATTTAATTAAACCGTTACACATTCTCAACAACTAACGATGATATCCGGCTTCCGAACCTATCGATCGCACTACATGCAAACTCTTGGATAAATTCAGACGGCGTCGAACTGCCACAAACAATTCTGGATTTCCAAACATTTCCAACTATGTATATATTTACAATTTTATACATTTCATCCCTTTGAATTTGACTTGATTTTCTTCTTCTTAAATAGGCTTTGAACTTTGACGTCGCGCGTCGTGTCGTCTGGAAATCATAAACACAGTAAAAGATATTGTTACTGTTGACATTTTGAATGAAATCGATTGCACTCACTGCAATCTTTTGCAATCTAAAAAGTCCTATATAAAGTTTAAAGCCATGATGGAATATGCATTCAATTTTCCTTTGGAAAATTCTGAGTATCGGTATTGAAATCTTGTCTCTTCACATCAACAGTTCAACGGCTAAAAGCCTTTTAATATAAAGCGTTTTTCCTTTTCCATTGGGATTAGATAAAAAATTGCGCATGGAATAGGAAATCTATACCATTGACTAATGGAACGGAACTTTTTAAGCGGTGGATAAGAAACGGAAATCTTGAAATTCAAAAGTGTGAACCAGTTGGAGAAAGTCAAAGAAATTTCGCATTTACGATATATACTCCTTCTCCTTTCGTCTATTTTCCTTGGATGTGGATGGCTTGCCAAAAATTCAGTTTTAAACTTTGACTTGTGTGTGTGCACAGCTAAATTTTTTCTGCGCATTCAATAATTATTACAATAATATGTAGACCAATTAATTTAATTAATTGATTTGCAATTAATTCAGTCATTTTGAAGAAAAATTAAACTGAAGTCAAAATCTCTCATTTCCCTTTTCAAAATTCAAGTGCAAAATGAAATGAATTCTTCAACATTGTACGCATTCGAGTCGGATTTATTTAAAATATTGGAATTGGAATGTCTCTAAATCAAATGTTTATGTTTTTACATTTCCTTGTAACAAAAAAGTGATTGAGTGTCAGTTTAGGAGAGATTTAATTGTGAAATGTCCGAATGGCGGGAAGATTCTTTTTCAGTGCAAATAAAGTGAAACATGCCACGAATGCATTTGGAGTCAATAAACAGAGTTTTGATGGGGCTGGGAAAAGAGGGAAATTGGAGCCTTGGATCCCTGGGACAGCTGGCGTAACGACAACTTTAATTGAGATTTCCATTTCTTGCAGGTGAGTCTGCATATATTTTTATTCAAAAAAATTGAATCCCTTTGAAGAAATTGAATGCAGAATGTTTTGGGGAATGATTCCTCCACAGGGACCTGGCAGATAGAGACTTGCTTTCTCGGTCAGACCCGATGGTTGTTATTTATAATAGGTATTTAATAATAGATATATATTATTATTAATGATATGATAATCATAATCATAATAGATATTTATAATATTTAGACCGCCAGGCTCCAAAAATTGGATCCAGTTCATGCGAACCGAAATCCTAGTAATTCATTTCATTTTTCATAATTTAACACTGTGCTCATTTTCCTGCCCTTCGTTTTAAAAAAAACGATTAGGTTTATTGATTGAAATTTAATCAGGAAGACGATTTGAATCCGGACTTTGCCTCCAAAGTAAATGAAAAATTCAGAAAGATTCTAATAAGCATGTTCACGTCCTTTTAAATAAAAATGTTACAGTTTGACGCCGTTTGAGTTTTTTCACCGAAAACTGTAGTCCCTTTTGACTTTATTAATTAATGAATTATAAGTGTTTCCGACATGTAAATTTCTTGCTCGATTTTGTATGATGCAGGCGACGATGGAGTTCAGATTTGAGCAAGTCCAACAGCTTCGTTTTGAAGTGTATGACATCGATTCAGGAACATCCAAGCTGTCTCGACAAGATGCGATTGGTATGGTCGACGTCAATTTGGGTGAAAATATACACTCACAGTTTAGCCCGAATTAAAAATCATACTTAATACACCTAATAAAAATTGAGATTGAAGATTGAAAGTTGAATCATTTATTTTCATTGTTGAAAATATTTTGAATACTCTCAGGTCAAATCGTGTCGGCGGGGGAAGAAGGTTTGACTCTCGACTTGATAAATTTGAAACCGTCCCTATTGGCCACGGAATCCTCATTAAATCGTCCAACAGGGACGATCATCCTCACTGCTGAAGAGCTCTTACCAGAAAAGGATGAAATCTTTATTAAATTTGGAGGGAATAATATAGGGGGCTGGTCTGGATTCCTCCCACCCAAAACATTCTTTGCCATTTCTAAAAGGAATGAGGCCCGGAAATTCCTTGTTGTGCATCGGAGTAAACCGAGTCGTGGCTCGAATCCTTCCTGGAAAAACTTTAAAATCTCCTCTCGTACTTTATGCAATGGCGACTTGGACCGGGAACTCAAAATTGAAGTCTATCAACGGAAATTCTCTGGAGTTCTCGTTCATTGTGGGGAAGTGTGCTTGACGGTGACTAAAATCCTCAAACAAGGAACGCATGACAAAATCCCTCTGCTCACTCTCACCGGTCAAGTGCGTATAAATTCCAAAATCAAAACAAACCAACCACAAAGTCCATTAAATTATCTAAAGAAAAATACAATAAGATATTCTAATTGGTTCCCTCACATGTTTTTCAGCCTTCCAAGTCGTACATTCGAGTCATTTCCAGCTCTTTGACACCAATTAACTCATTGATTGACTTTATCCGGGGGGGAACGCAAATCCACTGCTGTTTCGCCATCGATTTTACATGTAACAAAACAAAACAAAAAACAATAAAACGGATTTAAATTCAATGTATTTTATAGAAAACTCAACGTCGGTTTTTTTAAACATTTCCTCAAAGGTTCAAACGGTGATCCAACAGATCAGCAAAGCCTTCATTTCATCTCAAATCATGCAAATCAGCAGAATTCGTATGAACAGGCAATTCATGCGGTGGGACACATTTTGAAGGATTACGACAACACCTCCAGTTTTCCAACATACGGATTTGGCGCCCGCGTCCCACCAAAAGGCGATATTCAGCATGATTTCTTTGTAAATCATTTCAAAATTCAAATTCAAATTCAAAACAAAACCAAAATCATGTCATGTCAAAAACTATTGAGAAATTATGGAAACGTTGGAGAATTTTTGTTAATTTTCCCTCTGTGTTTTTTCTTATTATTTTATTGTTCTCTCTCTCGGAAGATCACGCTGGGGAAAAGTCCAAATTGCTCCAGCGTCACGGGTGTCCTGGAAGCCTACAGGTTTTTTCCTCTTAGAAATTCCATAAATTTGACAATTCCCGCTAAAATGTCCATATAACTTTTGGCATATTTTGAATTGAAATTCCAGGAATTGCCTCACCAAAATCCAGCTGTACGGGCCAACGAATTTTGCGCCTATAATCAAAACAGTGTCGGACCTCGCCTCCAAAAGTGTACCTGGAGAAGCTTATTTTATTCTCATTATCCTCACGGACGGCGTCATCACGGACTTAGCCAAGACGAAAAAGGTAATTAAATGAAAATAACGACTGTCTATAGATGACTAAATTATTTTAATTATTGTTCATTCACCTGATTTTGGGGGTAATGGATTGGAATTTGGATTGGCACTTTAATCAGGCGATAGTTCAAGCCGCGAGTTATCCTCTGTCAATCGTAATTATCGGGATTGGTGAAGCTGGTATGGAAATCTACAATCAAAATTTCGAAGGATTTATATTCGTATAGTTGTGTGTGAAATTACAAAATGTGAAGGATTTCCTTTTCTCTTTGTGTATTAATATATTATTATATAGATTTTGATAAAATGGAAGAATTGGATGGTGATGCCGTTCGGATTTCGCACAAAGGGAAAATGGCAGAGCGAGACATTGTTCAGTTTGTGGCCTATCGGAATGCTTCATCCTGGCTTGCCAGCACTGGTGAATGCACCGGCAATATCAATGCAAATGACAATTTTAGTCGGATGCAAAATGCAAAGGAAGCAGCGGAGACAGCGGAGGCAACTACAACGATTCCAATTCCAGTTGTTGTTGTTGATCCAAATAATCCTAATGTTGTTGTGGTACCGGTTGCTGCTCCGTCTGATGCCCACGCGATTACGACTTCTTCAAATCCTCCAAATCCAGTTCGGAGATTATCAGACTCAGCTCCACCTCCACAACAGGCTTTTGGTCATGAGAATGCGAGTGAGAGGACCAATCGAATTGCTCGAGGGCAATTGGCGGCAGAAGTCCTCAACGAGATTCCTGAGCAATTAAGAGGTGAATGGTGATGGGCATAATATCGTACATTGTGCATTCAAAACTAAAGAAGGCATATTTTATAGTAAATATTGATTTGGTTCACGTGAAAGATTGAATTATCTTGACCACTGATGATCGGTGATGATTTGTAGGTTACATGAGGAAAAAAGGGATCACACCTCAAATGATCCGTCAGCAGGCACAAACTGTTCAAGTCAATCCAACTGAACAGACCGTCGAGAAATGAGAAATATATATATAGATATTCTACCACTTAATTTAATAGTGACTATAGAATATTTATTTGTGGACAACTGGTCAAACAATGACATGAGACGACCGGCTTGCTTCAACTTCCCTACGGAAATCCCACTTTTCCACAGGTTTTTAATGAGCGGCGTCGAAATCCTGCAAAATTGGCATGAAACACTGTGGAATGATAACTTTAAAGGAGGGGTCATACAAGCGGGGGTAGCTTACCATGTTAAAAAAAACGACCGACAGTTTTCCTAATTTTTGGA
>JAIUND010001889.1:0-28815 GCA_034699125.1 Gisinianus flammeolus | reverse complement strand
CGAATTCGCGTCATTTTTCTCTACAAAACCCACCTCATCTCATATTTTACAAAAAAAAACACGTCTGACATAGTCCTTGTTAGTATGTATTCACATGTAAAACAACCATCGGTAAATTTTGTCATAAGAAACTGTCCCTAAATAATTTGGCCACACTTTATAGTTTCAATTCCAATATATGCAAATCCACACTCTCGAATCGCTCGATCCCATATATATATACGATAAATATACTGTCGAGGGCGATAAAAATGATTATTGAGTTTATTTGAAAACGGAGCGAGAAATCGGAGCGACGATGTGATGCCCTTGGAATTTGGAAAGGAACCAAGGCAAAAAGAAAAAGGTACAATTCTCATTTGACCCCACAGTGCGAGATTGTGGAAGCTCGATGTGTCTGCTTTAAAACAGTGGAGAATTGCACCTTTTGGTTTTTGCCTTGGTTCCTTTCCAAATCCCAAGGGCATCACATCGTCGCTCCGATTTCAAATAAACTCAATAATTATTTTTATCGCCCTCGACAGTATATATATATCTCATTATCCTAATATATACTTATTTCAATTTCGATTCCCATATATATAACCACGAGAAAAAAAACTCGATTCCATCATGTCACAAAAAATCTCCACACCACATATAGAAAAGTTGACACACTTTAATGTATTTATTACCATTTTAATCGCAATTAATAATTGTGACAATAACACGAATTTTTATGGAAATGAGGACACAAAAATTAATTGTGATGGAGAGAGAGAGAGGAAATAAGTTGAGTGAAGATGGCAGGACTCGTTTTGATTTTATACTTTGTTGAAGTTTAACTTTAATTGCAATTAGTCCTAATACACGGAGAGGGAGAGTGTGACTTTAACTGTCAAAGGATTTGAATTACATTTGCTCGGAAGCTCAATAATTAAATAAATGAGGGAATTTGAATGAAAACTGATTAATGCGAATAATGAATAATTTATTTATGTGCAATGTAAAAACAATATTTGACGAATGCATTTCTCATTTCTCATTGGCCTCATTCATCATTGGGGCTCCTGAATTTATTTACCAGCACACGAGAATTTACATTGACTGTTTTGATGTGTTGACTGTTACTTTTCAATTTCCCGTTTTGGAGCTGGACTGAAGGGAAACCGTTATATATAGCGTTAAAGAAATCACACTGCAATCACCGTTTGAGATGTGAGAGTGAAAAGGATATAGATTATATATATAGTTATATTGTTATATATATACAGAATGCACACAGGATGAGAGGAAATATACGGGGCGAATTTCGACTCGCACACATTTTCCCCCCTTTCCTTTTTATGTTTCTTTTGTGGTCGGACGGACGCGGACTTAATTGTGATTTGGCATTTGAATTCCGTCAATGATCAACGACGAGTTAACGATCAAATTCCTCTCTCATTTTCAAGGTTTATACACGACACGAAAAGTCATTCCTTTTGTTACACATTTTTTGTTAGGTTACCTATATAACCAATTCTCTCAGAATGGGATTTCATCATCATTTCTTCTGCATGATTTGGAGTGGGATTTTCCTCGCCTTTCTGTGTTTGTCGTCACATGTCGACTGCATCGCCGTCACAAATGCAACGACATCCCAAATAGGAGGTCAAGAAGGAGGTCAAGAAGACTTTGAGGGTAGGAATCGGACGATGACGATGACGACTCGGCAGAATTCCATGGTCACAATGTACCAATGGGCAGGGATTCAGGGTCAAAACCTCATCACGATCAGCAGCACAGGTTGACTGACCTCAAGTGCATTATTATTATTATTATTATTATTATTACATCATTCAATTGAGATTGATCGCATCTTAATCATCATTTCATTTCCGTGTTGTCTTGTTTTTTTGTTTGTATTTTGTGTGTGTGAATTTAATTGAATTGTGTCGTCCACAGTCCCAACAAACTACAGGGCGCGGAGTGTTATCGGGAAATGCTGGTTGAATCCGGCGACGGGGACATGTCCCATTTTCATTTATCTCCTCTCAAATTCGGGGACCATCACGACCTGGGTCTACACGACCACGTGGGGTGACAGTGGCCTTCAAACCTCCGCCTTCCAAGGGTAAAATCCCCCTCAATAAAAATCAATTACACTCTAATAATAAATCTCTAATAATTTTCTGGTGAAACGTGTGAGAATTGCATGCTGGACACAGCGTTTCTATAGAGTTTTTAAATGATGGCGCGCTCTCAAAAGAGTTCCTATTTATTATTATTATTATTATTATTATTATGAGGACTTACTTACTTAAGTGTCTCTTAAATGAATAGGATCCTTTGTTACGCGTGGTGTGACGCGGTGGACCTTTCCGCCCCCAGTTTCCGGTTCTGGAGTTCCATCCAAAAAGATCATTTCTACTCGGTCGGTTATCCAAGCAACCCTCCGGATTCCAGTTATCAGGTCGAAAAACTCTCATGGTATAGCATTCAGTAAGTATTTTCATCATAATATATGTGGAATACATGCGGATAATCATCAAAATCATCCCCCATTTAAATACTTTGCGTATATTATTCATTAAATGTCACAATTTATTCATGTCTGTATATAAAACTCCATGAAATCATCTGAATTAAAGGATTCACATTTACATATATTTGTCATATGTATTTGACCTGGTTTTCAGTCAAAACAAGAGGATTTATTTAATTGCAGAGTTTAATGACTTGATTTCATCCAGCATCATAACTTGTGCGTCCGCTAATTAAATTGTTTTCATTTTATTCCAAAAGGAAGAACCGTTGTTTTCCACTAACAATAAGTATTGATTTATTTCTCATTGTTCCGTTATACTTCAGACTTCAGCAGAATGAGAACGAGAAATAACGGAGAGCACAGAATTGCTGGACTTTTCGAGTCACCGTTTGAGCGAGAAAGAGAGAAACAGAAAGAGAGAAAAGTATATATATACCGTCGGTGAAAGTAACGGAATTCCGTTCAATTTATTTCCACATAAAAATGTCCACACACAAGAAAAGAGGAAGGGAAACTTTCCAGTCTCTCTTTGTCACTTTGTCAATATAATCCTGCGTGGAAAAGGAGAAGCGTTTGAGCCACAGTATTCGCTCATTAATCATTAGTAATTTCCTGTGGTTTCCTAATTTCGTAATTTCCACGGAGAAATCTCGCTCTCTCCTTTTCTGTATGTGCAAAATTCCGTCGCGAAAATGGGATTTCTGGGTTCATTCGTCATTGTCAGCTGTTCATTTCTCCTGTGTTTGTTGTTGTTGGTGGGGGTGGGAGATTCGATTGAATTTGAAACTGAAATTGAAGGAAACGAAGGAGGAAATGCGGAGCGGAATATGATGCGGACTTTATACTTGTACACGGCGGCCAATGGGATCACTCTCCTCTCCACACTTTCCCCCGCCCGTCAGTTCAGCCCCCAACTTTTCCACCTTTCTTTATATTAGTAGTTAAATTGAACCCTTTGATCTCGTCATTCTCATGTTGTGATTTCATGTCCGATATTTCTTGTTCTTATTCTGATTTTGCAGCTATTTCGGGATACAATTTGACGCGGACATTGGGGCAATGTTGGAGTGACCCGGTGAAGGGTTCTGCCCCCCTTTTTGAGTACACTTTGGCCCAGTCCGGCAATCTCTACCTCCGACTGTACACGACCATTTGGGGCGAAAATAGTTCATCTCCATCCGCTTTCGTCGGGTATAATTATTATCCTCACATTCATTCATTTCCCTTCACATTGCAAAATCATCAATCATCAATATATCACAAACAAATTAATATGGCAGGAATTTCCTTATTGATTTGGAATTTTGAGCATTGAATTGTCGAGGAAGAACAAATGAATTTGATTGCTTTTGTTATATTCTGTGTGTAATGTGGAATTAAGGATTCCTTGCTATGGCTGGGCATCGCCGATTGACAACGCCGTCCATGTCTACCGATGGTTCAATATTAAACAAGCCAACATGTACACGTATGACATCCGGCCCGATCATCCACCATCCACGGATTTTACTCTCCAGGAAACCAAATTCTATCTCCTCCAATGAAATGAAATGAATCCCCGAATCCGAACGAACGAACAAACATTTCTCTATGTACATAATGAATGGAATTGTATCATATACGATCACAATAATTTGAATGTATATATGCGTTTGTGTTTTCGTGTGTGTGGACAACGAAAAACGTCAAAAAAAATTCAAGTTCAAAAGCCCTTCAATTGAACGTGCACGCGCATTCAAGTTATATAAATAAAAATAAATATTGTACATACATTTGTGCCTGTAAATATTATAGATTCAAGTTGAAGTTCATGAACGAATATATAATCACAATTCACAATGTCGATGAGTTGCCGAGTCGTCGCTTTTCCCTACAAACGCATATATGATATCGTCTGTTAAGTTGACAAAGGAACTATAATTATTTTCCTTAATTTCGTTGACCTGCTCCAAAGGTCAAATGGCTGGAGATGGGTTTGTGGGTCCTGCGACATTATTGTCTGCCATGACCTTTTCTGTCACCCTCAATTTTGTCAGAATTTTACCAACAAAGACGGACGCACAGTATAGTAATAGCATTTCGGCAAATTAAGGAAAATCCTTATAGTTCGTTTGTGAACTTAACAGACGATATATATACATACAAAATCTTCGCGTCGCATTAGATTCTCTCTTGAGTCTTTTACTGTGCCCCTGCCCTTAACTTTTCACCTCTTTGAAGATGTGGAAGCTGTCATTTACACGAGGATGACGTGGATTGCGACTTTGGGACAAGTGTTTACTTGTTATGATGTGCTGGACGAGATTGTGATTATGTTTATATTTATATAAGTGGCCAGTAAGGCGAATCAATTGCAATCAATTGAGGTGCCAGCAATCCCCATTTGACATTTGATACTGGATTATATAATTATATAAAATAAAATATATGACATTATAGAGGAGATGGTGATTTATACATGGTTTTATGGTTCATCTTTACAGCTTCCCCCCTTTGGACTTTGTCCAAAATGAAGAGCGTGTGTGAGCTATAGATTTTATACTGGCGTGTTTTGGTTTTTTTAATTGTCACTCATCTCAATCAGAACATTTGAATTCAGAAGGAAAACGATAAAGATTATTTAATGAATGGAAATATTCGTAAACCATGGCATATGCGGCTGGCTGTTCATAATCAATTAATCTATATAATACTCGTCAGTTTTTACTTGACTCTCCGTTCAGTTCTCAGTTTTTTTTCTTTTACGTTGAACTCTTACAGTTGCTATATATTATCTGTGTACACACGTGTGTATAGTTCTTTCCTAATGCCAACTAATGTGTGTGTGTGTGTGCATGTATATATATGTGTGGAGATTGGCAACTGTATAAAAGCTCCAATCCACAGTCGACACTCCCATATTTCCTTCTCTCTTGAGCTGCGGACTCACATTCTTTTTTTCCTCATCGTCCAGCACACAATCACACCATGATGTACAAGTTGACGCTTCTCCTTCTCGGCCTGACTCTGTCCCCCGTCATTGTCCAAGCCACCTTACTCGGGTATTTACAGGCTGTGTTGACCTACTACACTCCACAAGTCAATGTGGACGCACTGACGGGTCTCCTTCACACCCTCAACAGCAGCGTCACCTCCGTTGCCGTCAAAAACGAGACGATCCTCGAAGCGACAATTAACGGGGCCAACAAAACACAATACGGTAAAGTTCTCTTTCATTGAATATACATATCGATACAATATAGAATATATACATGTACAGCATTATTCTCGAGAAACTTTGCACTTTTCTCTATATATAGGTGGCTCCAACTTATTTTTTTTGTCATTTGCTCAGAGTTTGACGGTAAAAGTATATTTAAAACAGAAAAACAAATTGATTTTCTGATTGTCTTGTCTTTGGTCGAAAATTCGTTGAGTTCTCACAAGTTACCGCCGATACCGTCAAACTCTGAGCAAACGAAAACAAAAAACATTATATATAGGAGTCATCTGCGGAAAGTGCAAAGTTTCTCCTGAATAATGCGGTACATTAAAAAGCACACACATCACACAAACACACAAGACACAATGATAAAATGCAAACATATTTATTTCCAATGAGTTTCCACTCGGAATCATTTTCATTTACATTTTCCATTTTCCAAATCAATTTCATTTATATATCGTCTGTTAAGTTCACAAACGAACTATAACGGTTTTCCTTAATGTGCGGAAATGCGATGACTGCGTCCGTCTTTGTGGGTAAAATTGTGAACAAATTCAGGGTGACAGAAAAGGTCATGGCAGACAATCATGTCGAAGGACCCACAGCTCCATCTCCAGCCATTTGACCTTTGGAGCAGGTCAACGAAATTAAGGAAAATAATTATAGTTCCTTTGTGAACTTAACAGACGATATGTATATGTATATTTGTTCTGGATATGTATAATTTTCACATTTGTCGTTCATTTTTTCCTCACAGATTTTGGGAAGGGTTTGGTGTTCATCAATTTGGATGGGCCGAACGCAGTCGGGACGGTCGCGCTCCCCTTCAATGCTCTCTGCCGATTCCCAGTCGTCGACAAATACTTCACGTGTATCGTGTGCAATGAGGACTGCATCAAAGTTCATAATACTTTTGGCGGGAATTGTGGTGGGGTGGATGCGAGTCGACCCGATGATTTGACCTGTGTCTGTGCGGATACGCAAGCCAATGCGACTGCGCGTGGACTCTCCAACGACTCTTTGAGCTCCTGCAAAGCCATTCACAATCCTACCAGTATGAAAATATACACAATTTTACAAAAAACAAATAATTACACATTTTTTATATATAGTTTGATTTAAGATTTTTTGAAGTACATATATTATTTTTTTTTTGTTGACATGTGAATTGTGAATTGGAATTGAATTTGAAAGACGCGCGTTTTTTTCTTGTTGTGTTTTGTCTTTGCTTTTGAGTATAGCTGAATTCGCCAACGCGATGGAGGTTCTCGTTCTCAAGGTTCGACAGTCTGTGGCCCTGTGTTTGCCGACCGGAAATGGGACAGACATTGACGGCGGATGCATGGACGACTGTCATGTGAATCACGGTTATAGAACCGGAAGTTGTGGACTTGCAGACAGTCAAACGAGTAGTGACACCCAGAAACCCTACTGCCTTTGCAACAAATATGTGGACAATTAATTTAGTCACATCATTCTCGATCCTTTTCAATCCACATCACACACTGCACACTTTCTTTTTCTTCTTAGTCAAAATTGTGAGACTTTATATATATAGGACGGATCTCCGACGGGTTTTCCTATATATGGGTGTATTTTATTTCTTTTCTTTATGTGAATATATATATATATGAGAATCCAGAAATATATTATAATTGAATGATTATAATTAAAATTCAGCTCTTTGAATTTAAATACAGGATGTTCAAAAAAAACTCTATGTAAAATAAACTATATATATATGTTCAACTGATAATTTAATCCGAATCTTTTCCTTCTGGTTTTCCCAATCATCTCATTCAATTGTTAATCACCTTGATTTCCTTGGCTTTTACTATATATATAAACTAGAAAAAAGCCCGCCGTCCACACGGCGGATTTTGTCTGTGTCTGTCTATGCGTTGCATTCTTTCATCAAAATTCGGTTCCGGTTTCCCAAGCTTTCGTTGTCCCGCAAAGTCATATCGATTGACTTTATTTTAGTGGTAAATGAATCTTTTCCACAACGTTCAGCTTGGATTATTCAGATATCCGAAATTAAATTCTTAACGACCGGACTATATTGAACTTAGACAATGCTGCCCCAATATGCTGGCTTCCTCAGGAAACATGTGTAGTCCCGTTAAGTATACCTGATATTGAAACACAACTTAACTTTTGTCAGTCAATACATTCAGAATGATTGGTGAAAGTCTGGTGAGAATGGGCGTTAGAATATCACATTAAACCACTTCAAATTACTTAAAGTAGCATCAAACGTCTTCCCATGGCACAAAGTACTGTCGCAGTACCGGAATCTCATATGAAGTCTCAAGTTGCCCCAAAAATGTCTAAAAACGTCTTATATGGTCGTACCACACCCAACCAATACAAAATCTCACTTTGCCCCATGGAGGTGCCCTTAGGGGGTCATATGGGTGGGGAGGGGTCAAAAAGTGTTTTTCAGCCAAAATGTTACAAATTGCCTGAAACGCGTTTTTGACCATCTTTTGCACATTTGACCCCCCTACCCCGCCCCCACGACCCCCATTTCCTATTTAGAGTAGCTGACCCCGGACCTATAAGATGCAAAAGGATTCATGTTTCTATCTCTTACCGTTCTCTTAAAATAGCGTTACAGACAGACACACAGACAGACAGCTCCATTATATATAAGGGGGGTGAGATGTATATATATATATACCCACCTACATTTTTGATTTTACACACACTCTGTGCCGGTCATATTTTGTCATTTATTTGCGCCACTTCATTATATAGGGGATATGTGAGACGGCACCGTATAGGATGGGCCCTTAATTTCTTTACATTCTCGTAATTATTTGAAAGGACAGTATCGGTTTTCTAATGGAGAGTCAAATGTATGGCTAAAAAAGTTATGTACGTCACTTCCGGTTTCAAGGTCAGTAAGTGACCTTGACATCAAGTCAAAGAAAAGAATGACCCCGCAAGGTCACAAAATGACCTTGGAACCAGAAGTAACACAAATACCTTTTTTGGCCATACACTTGTGCGTGTCGTCGATTTTTTTCCACGCTGTAATTCAAAGGGTCTCCGCAGGAGGTGCTAAAGTGTAAAAGGTTGCAGAATGACCTCTGCAGGTCATGCCCTTGAGCCAATTTCACTGAAACTTCTAACATGTGTTTTTGAGGTCAATATCTAGTGACCCTCCAAGTTTCATGAAATTATCTTGCGAAATGCGGAAGCTAGAACAAAAATCCCGGCTGCGGATTTTTCCGCCGACAAGCGAGGAATTTTCCCATTTCCCGCGATCTTTGACATTTATTTTCTCCCGAACCACGACTTGGCCACCGGATTCCTTATGCCAGGAAGTAACTGACATTCTCAGCTTTCAGAATTGTATTTTTGTATAAAAATCCGTACGTGCAAAAATAGGTTACCTTTGAAATGCATTGGGCCCACTCTCCATTAGAAAACCGATACTGTCCTTTCATACAAGTGTGCCAATTTATTTGCTCTATATATATGATTTTATTAGTTTATGTGGTTACAATTTACATTAATCCTTTTAAGACATTAATTATGTCATTATGTCCACAGATTTGTTATTTCACACATGGGTTTTTTTCATACCATGAAGTTCATTTAAAATTTAAATGAAAAAAAGGAGAGACGTCGTAAAATTTTGTGGATCATTTTCCAAGCATTTGAAGTTGGATTTGAAGCTCTGGCACTGTGTAGAATCGGAATGTTGTCTTCATTCGGATCTGGAACAGCAGGATTATTATTATTATTATTATTATTATTGGGATGACGAGCTGGATGGATGGGCTCAGTTCGGATGACAATGAGGACGAGGATGATGAGAAAGATGAGGAGGAGGAGAATGGAAGAGATTGTGCTCCTCATCGCATTCTTACTCCTCTCCATGATTCGATCCGTCAGCCAAGCCATTTTGTCCAGATCCACATCGTCAAACATGTCCACCATTAATTCTGGATCCATTCTCTCTCTGTGTATAGTATATACAGGAAAATATGTGTATATATAGTTTGGTCGAAAAATTTGGTATCTAAATAGTATATTAAACAGGAAAATTCCAAATTCCAAATTCTTGTCCGTGTGTGTGAAAAGGAAAAGCTGATGTGACTCACACTTTTCGCAGTTGAATTGTTTGGCTGTGTTCTGGAAGTTTTAAACTGTGGAAATGTGTGAGGGAGAAAAGAAAATCGTCAGAAAATATATGGAATATCGCCATGTTTGTTCTGGGAAATTGCATGGAAATGATGGAAAAATAAAATGAGTCGATGGCATATTTAACGGAATTATATGTAGAAGGACAAATTGAGCAAACGAACGAAAAAGGAACTCGCACAGCAGAGGAAAAGCACAATTTTTACAGGTTTTTGGACATAATCGTTTAAATTGGATTCAAGAGAAATTGAAAATTCAATTCGCCCGTCAATTTCTATTTTTTTAAAGTCAATTTGAATACAAAAATGGTTTCTGTGTTTGCCTTCAAATTCGAATTTCACAATCAAATTCAACACATATTGCCAAAATAATACAAGAACCAAGAAATATATTATGTAATTTCAAAGTAAAATGAAGTTTTACATTTGACATTTGGCTGAACTAAAAAAATATTCAGTTGAATCAATGGAATTTCATTTCATTTCAATTTATCACTTCCGTAAAAAAGTTCCCATTCTCATTTCCACATATAGCGTTTCCCAATTTCTTATTCGGCAGTGAACTCAAATGTGGAAACTTAATTTGGCAATAAGTATTTAACTCCCATCCAAAACGCGCTCGTTTGAGAAAGACAAAAGGCAGCTTGCAACAAAATGGAGGATTGCCATTAATCATAATACACACTCTGAGTTCAAAGACTTTGGACGAGCTCCCTTCAGTATACTTCAGTATAAACATGACTGATGATGGAACAACCAGTGCTATATTTAACATGTTAAATAGTCACCATTTTTGGGTGACTAGCCCTTTGGACTAGTGACTTGCCCTGGACCATGGTGACTAGAGTTTACCCCACAGTTTTACAAATTTTGAAAAAAAGCTAACCAAAGGGCACAAAAACGGTGGCCAGGGCCCTCAATTTCAACTAAAAACGGCAAAATTTTCTAAAAAAAAGACAGTAAAAATTTTTGGGCTCGCTTCAATCGCCCTTTTCTTTTCCCTTTTTAGCCCAGAAAACTGAAAATCGCCGATAGGTACATTTTGCACTAAATAAGATTGCAAAATTTTGGAACTTTCACTAGATAAGAGTGGAATTTTTGCCAGCCTACACTAGATAAAATGACATTCGGAGCAAAAAATTGTGTGTATCAAAAATGCCCTTTTCTAAAAATGGTGACTATTAAAATATCGTTAAAATATGCACTGGGAACAACCACTTCGTTTTTCAGCATTTCCGATTCAACTAAAGTTGGCTTCGATCCTGTCGAATCGTTTTATTAAAATGGCTTATAATTAGTCTTAAAACTTTTATTTTGTGTAACCCCGAATTGGTTTGAAATCGCGTGTTGTTGTATGTTGCAAATGTCCTATAGTACCTATAGTTTTTTAATCGGCGTCAAACCTGCACAATTTGTACTGCATAATTGATTTTGGAAAAGTTAATAAAAAAAAATTCTCACTTAGTCTATACAAGGATAAATATGGAACATGGTTAAGACTTAGAATCATCCGAATTTAACGGATCAGGTTATTGAGGTCAGCACCGTCTTTAATAGCAAAATTAGAGGAACCGCGATATAAAAGGATTTTTAGAAAGAAGAAAATTCAAAGAGTATATAACCTGAAATTTCAACATGGGGAAGTTTAATGTTTTCCACAAAATCGATTGCCCTCTGCCGGAAAACCAAAAACATTATCCGAACGTCAAAAAACCTAGGTTTTTTTCAGTTCGGACCACTGACCTGACCTTTAATGACCTCCACAGGGCCTCCCATGAATAAATTCCGAGTTGGTTCTCTGTCCGAGAGGCATTTTGTCCTGCCCACACAGCTCAAGTCCTTTTCCTTCAACGGTTAATTACTTTCAAGGAAACCCGGGAAGATAATGAATGGGTCAAAAAAGTTAAATAGTTTCGGATTTTTCAAATCCACTGTAGAATTTGTTCATTGTTCATCAAACCTCAAAAGGCAATAACCAATTTCCTTACTTTAACATTCAACGTTCGGTAATATTAATACCAATGAACAGCGAAATGTGCTATATATTTCAAATGGCAAAATTAAATGTTCATCCAGGGGATTTATTTTGTGTGCTCCAACTCTCTTTCAGTCAATAAAGAAATTGGGAGCCACAAATTAAATTCCACAGGATTTGTGTGTTGAAATTAGGGGGTTCCAAATTCACGATAACAAAAACAACGCAGTTGGTAGATGAACGATGACAATGACGGGAAAAGACTTTCATAATTATCACATGACTCAATCATTAAGTCAGGACTATCCGTAATTATCTAGCTAATACACATTTAATTTATTTAATTCATCGCTTGCCATACGAATTTGCTCAGTTTGCAATGAATTAATTTCCTTTTGGCCAATGAACAATTAATTGTAATGTTGATCCAGGAAATTGAGTTCGAATACCAATACCTCAAATTTAGTAATTCCATTAAATAAAGAAACGCAAAAAAAACACATTAAATCAAAGAATTTGCCTTTGCTTTTATATTGGAAATGAGGCTGTTTATATTTACATTCACAAAAAAACTCCTTGACGGGTAATTTGGAGTACGGAAAAAAGTTCTCATATAATTATATACCACGACTCTTTCAAATTATACTCCACATTGGTCATATAGTGAACATTCAATTCACCGTTAAAATTAATACAAAGTCGCTCAGTTTCAATTGGAAGTATAGAGGAAACATACAAGCCAGCAGCCGCGGTGAAAGTCGTTGTTGAAAAACACTAAAGCCGAAATTGTGATAAAGTCCGCGGAATTTCATTTGTTACTTGAAACAGTTTGATTACATTGTGAATATACTTGTGAGGAAAAATGCTTACGAAACGAGAAGTTGATTGGAACCTAAAAACTTTTCGCATTTTCTACTATTTCGGATTTCTTCCATTCCAAATGGATTTAACAACGGGGAAAATTGTAGTCGTCAACCAAAAGGACCAAGGAAACAGGAGAGTTTTTCCTTCTTACACTTGGTTTGGGATTCAGGTTTTGTACACGGCCTACATCAATTTCCGATTGGCTCAGTCCTGGACTTTCCCCGAGTATTTCAACGAGCAACATTTCCCATTTCATGTCATTTATTCAATTGGAATGTCATTTTCAACGTTCACTTCCGGATCTTTGAGCATTTGGTGGCCAGACGAAAACACAGCGATTTTCAATTCACTTTTTGAGCAAACTGTTCCAAATGGTAAAGGTAAATTGAAAGGACATGTCGGGAGAAAAATCTGGAGCTACACAAAACAAGAAGTCCTGGCCATTTTCTTTCCTCCTGCTTTGGCGTTGGTTCCCATTGTGGTGGCCATTTTCTTTTTGTACAATCCGACGAGAATTCAATTGATTTTCTATTCGGTCAACTCAGCATACAAAAATCCGTACACACTCACATTCTGCATGGTCCTGGAAGTAATTATATTGATCAGTCTCCTGAGTGTTTGTCATTTCAAACTGTTTCTTCAACTTTTGTTCTTTCAAAACACTCTGGATTTTATGACCAACCAACTTCTTCACTTGAAGTAACCAAACAAAGCAAACTCCTTTAACCCTTCATTTTCATTTATTATATGCTTTGGAAATTCATAACCGTTTTCATGTTGATAATATAAATAACAGAACTCGTGACATACCAAACGAGGAGGAAACGGAAACGGAAAATCCGAAATCCCTTGAACCGAAAATTCTCCAAGTGATCCGATTTTGTCGTCATCTTCAGCTGACCATTCAAATTTTCAATCAGAGCAATTCCAACGTGATTTTCAGCTTAAAAAACACATGCATTTCCATATCTATTATTGGGCTCTGTTTTGGCGTCAACTTGAGACGCGGTTCCCCGGCAAATGCCTTTGTAAATGTTTTTATCGCTGTGTATAGCATTTTATTTTTTGGGGTTATTTTTGAAAAGGCATTCATAATCCCCGCAAACATTGGGAAACTCAAGATAGAAACTCAAACGGCATCGAAATCCCTTGTTTTATCCAGTCAGAGGACTTTTGTACAGCAATCTGTTAGATCCATCCCGGATTTAGGGATTCGCGTCGGGGAATTTCATTACTTTGAAAAAATGTCCACACCCAATTTCCTGAGGTACGTCTTCAGGAAAACTGCCTCGCTTTTAATGATGGCATCTCGACCAAAACTTGTTTGAGGTGTGTGGCAACAATTATATTGAATGGTGCAAGCTGTGAGTTTAATGACTTTGTGCGGACGAGCTGTCTTCAGAATTTGAATGACATCATAAATATAGAAATGATTATGGGCCCGGTCTTTTAAGTAAGGAAAGCATATATTTGTGACTCACTTAAAGTTGGCTTAAAACTTTATTTAGTGTAACCACAAATTGATACCGAATCTTGCGACAACTATATATATATATGATTTCACAAATGTCGCGTACGCACATACTAGTTTTTTAATTGGCGTCAAACCTGTGCAATTTGTACTGCAATATTGATTTTTAGCACACACTTGAACACATTTATCGCAGGTTTTTCCTTTGGTCTTTTGAGTCTTACATCAGAGATGTGATTTGAAATGGCCGAGTCATTATTACAAGATTTCTCCAAGTACATGGACAAGTCCGAGACGGTCTGCGAGGAGTTAGATTGGTCGAAAAGATGGGTGGTCAAGTCGGTGGAGGGCGCGTATTGAAAGCTCAGCTCTCTCACACACGGGAAGGACTGGGACAGTTGATGATTGGGCAGGAGGATGGAGCCACTCTCCCCGAAAATGTATTTGAAACTGAGGTGAGAGCATTTCGTCATGGGCGTGATTTGAATGCCGGTGAGGAAGCCTAAAGGATGCGACGGCCGGATTTCCTCCAAAGAATCCCTACTCGCCTCAAATATTTGATTGAGGGCGGCCGAGACGGCCGGATACAATTTATTTTCATACATGATGACGATAAAGTCCAAACAGATATTTTTGAGGGCCGGCCGGCCTGCAGCAAAACGAAGGAATCGGTTCATTTCTTCCAATTCAAATTCCCAGGAGAGGGACTCGATCAAATTGAATTTCCCCGCGGAAATTAGCTGCTCTGTATAGAGCAATTGAGGATCCTCCACCAGTTTCAAATTCCCCGCTGCTTGTAGATTATCTGCAATCACGTTGGCCCCGGGTCCTGTCAAGCTTGCAGGGTCAAGGGGAAGGGCAGAGGACGCGGCGGGAAGTTTGAATTTTTCCAGAGAAGGCAAAGTCCTTCCGGTCAAGTCTTCTAGTTGTTGTTGTGGTTGTGGTGGTGCCTGTGGATTTTCTTCCTCGTCCTCCTCAAAAAGTCTTTGATTGGAATTCCATGGCGCGGACTCCAAAGTGAGGAATTTGAGATTTCGCGCCCACACTCGAATAAAACTTTTCTCAGGCTTGCAATTGGTGGCTCTGGATGAGATTGTACATTCAACACGAGTCCTTTCACTTTCCCGCCGTTCCGCGCGAGGAAAGTGGAAATATCAGGCGAGCTCAATGCTCCGCCACTGAATTCGAATTGCCCGCAGGGAAATCGGTGGGATTTTTTAAAGAGCGGTTGGAATTCCCCGCCGAGGGAGCCCAAATAATTGTGATTGTAGTTGAGAGTCAGTCGGACCATTGAAATTTGACCTTGAAAAATTGTTCATGTTGAGCTGTGAGAAGGCGGAACGTGGCCTCGTCTCTCCACTGTTTCAGGACTCGGCGGGCTGAGAGCAATTCCGGCGCGGTTAAATATTTCAAAAGTTCCCGCACCACCTGAACAAAATACAAAAGCCACATTCAAAACAACATTTTCAATTTAATTCAAATTATACAATGAAAATCCTTTATTTAAATTTTTAAACTTAAAAACTACAATTAAAAATCCTCACAATGGCTGTGTGGAAAGAGCTTTTTGTGCCGGCGTCAAATTCATCATAGGGTTATGAGCGTCCAAAAGTTACCACCTTTTGGTTTCTTAAATAACTTCCGTTGTAGTTGATGGATTTTGATCTTCAAAATGTCAATTGAAAGAGAACTTCAAGCCTTTCAGGAAATTACGGAGTTAAGTGGTAATTACTTTCAATTTAATTGTAATTAAATTTTCGAAGAATGACTCCAAAACAGACTATGTGTCCAAAAGTTACCAACCCTGCGTCCAAAAGTTACCAATATGTACATTGCAAAAACAGGTTGTGACCCCATGGGCCGCCTTGACCCCCGTGGAGGTCAAACGGTTGAAGATAGGAGGTTGAGGCCCATGTCAACATTTGGCGGAAGGTTATGAGGAGTCCGAATCTACTATATTTAGAAAGAGATTGGACCAACTTTAGTCGTGACCCCTTGAGACCTATGTTTACCCTTGGAGGGCAAACGAGATCGAAAAAAAAATCTAAAAAAGACCATTGTGAGGAAGAGTTTTAAACTAGAGAAATTGAAATCGGTTAAGAAGTGAATGAGTGGATTTTTTAATTCATTTTTTGGTTGAAGTAAGGAACACGTCGACTATGCTGCCTCCCTATGCTGCCTCCGTATGCTGCCTCCCAAAAAACGGGAGGCAACATAGGTATTTTGGTTGGGTTAGGTTTTTTGGGAGGCAGCATACGGAGGCGGCATAGGTTTTTTGGGAGGCAGCATAGGGAGGCAGCATAGTCGACGTGTTCCTTACTTCAACCCATTTTTTTGCATATAATTCAATACACGGCCCACGGGTCAAATTAAAAAGAAATGTCAATTGTCAATAATGATCACTTTTGGTGTAAGGAAGCTGTGTATGCAATTTCATGCAAATCTAAAATACTTGAATTTTCGTGTTTTACTTAACAGCCGGAGTTGCTCAGCTGCAGAAATCGACTTTTACGCCCAGCTTCAACTCGTGCAGAGACTTTTCATTTAGATGCAGTTTATGCATACAAAGTTTCAACAATTTTTTAAATTCAATTTAATCGGTCTATCAAAGTTGAAAATACAATAAACTATAATCTTCTTTATCGGGGCTTCATGCCTGCTAAATATTTTGGTTCGCAAATTCTGCATTTAAAAAATACAAGCAAAAAACCAAGTTGGTAACTTTTGGACGCTCTTACCCTAATAATTAAAAATACGGATATTGACCCTTCTATGAGGATTCCGAATCTGAAGTCAGATTTCCAAATTTTGCATTTTTTGACCTCGAAAAAAATTATTTTGCAAATTATTCGAATTATTTTTTTAAAAAATACAAATATTGTATGTTTATTTTAAATGATACATGTTTATATATAAGGGGAAATTTCATGAGGAATCCAAATCTGAAATAAAAAATGCACTATTTGCATTTTTTTAAAACAAATGATCAGAAAATCAAAAAAAAATCGTGTTTGAGCGTTTGGGGTAGTTGAGAACTGTCCAACATATTCTTTTTTTTTTTTTTTTGGGACTGGACTGTCTACCTATATATGCATTTCTCTTCATTGGACTTGTTTAATATACGGAAGACCAAGGATAACCCGACGACGCTCCAAATAAAATTCAAATGTGAAAAATCGTATTTTTGTCGACGAAAAAAACTCATGTGTGCAATTTTGCAATCTAACCTATATATATATGTTGCAGTGTCTGTTTATTTGTTTGTTTGTCTGTCTGTCTGTTAGTCACGCGATTGTGAGAGAGCAGTATGACCTAGAGTCTTGATTCTTTTTTTGTTTAAAAGCATAAAATACGGGGATTCTGGGAAACTACTTTGGGCGGGATCGCACGACTCCTTCCCGCCCAAAACCGCCGTTTCTTTCCGGAATGAGCTAGAGGCTTGATCTTTTTTTTGTTTGGGAGAGAATCGCCTCCAAAGTATGGGAAATGAGTTTGGGCGGGATCGCACGACTCCTTCCCACCCAAAACCCGCCGAAACCCGCCAAAACCGCCGTTTCTTTCCCTAATGAGCTAGAGACTTGATCTTTTTTTGTTTAAAAGGGTAGGGACTCGTTATTACGGGAGACTACTTTGGGTGGGATCGAGAAAACCGAATTCGGACTTTACCCGGGTATTTGTAGGTATTAAAAGGAAGTAGGGAGACTAAAGAAAATGGATTGCAGTCCCATGAACGAAGGGTGCGTATATAATGAAATGGGGCGCAATCAAAACAGACAGACAGGCACTTGATATTTTATACAGGTACTTCGCTCACTTGTGAGGTACTCCTGTACCAATGTTTATCTGAGATGCATCATTCTCTAACAATCTTGTGACTCACAAACAAACAGACAGACAACTTTCAACTAAGCCGCGTAGCGGGTTTTTAGCGCTAGTATTATAATATTTTCCTTGCGTTTTCAATAAGTATATTATCAAATATTTGATTGAATAATATCACATACAAATCAGGATGAATAAATTGGCGTGCGCTCGCTGTTCTGCTTTGGTAAGTCATTCCAATTAATAATTACAACTATATATCTATTACTTATATCATATATACATTTGTATCTCTGTGTAAAATTCACTATCGCGCAAACACAGTCTATGTGTGTGTGTGTGTGTGTGTGTGTGTGGATACATTTATATACTTTTGTTATGGGATTTATTAGAAGTCGCAGAGGAAAAAATTGAAAGCAGAGGCTTTGATGAAGATGAACAATATCCGAGAGAAATTGGTGCACGATCCAGCTTTGACTTTCGAGGATTACCTAAAGGTCACCTCCATTCTTCTCGAGGTCAGTCAAGTTGACATTCACTGTGTGTGTTAACTCACAAATACCAAATATCCCTTGATTTTTATTATGAACATATTTAAATTAATTTCCATGTTTTTCATTTGATTAATTAAAGACAGCTGGAGTTGTTGCTGGGTAAAAAATCAGAGCGTGCGACCGAGGAATTGGTACGCAACTTGAAACAAAGGAATCGGGACATTGACAAATCAAAATTCATGGTGCAATTGACTGAACTGGATTTTGATGGAGTTTTAAATGTAATATTTAATTAAATTAAGAACACATAAAAATCAATTCAAATACAAATCGGGGTTTTTAAATGTATACAGTTTTCTTTCGTTTGTCTTCTTGTGTGTGTATATAGAAAATGATGGAAGGAGAAATGGAATGAAATGATGCGAGTGAGGAAAATTGCCGGAAGTGTCCAAATATTGTGAGTCCCTTCAAACTTCAAACTCATCTTATTTTAACAACAATACACTCAATGAAGCATCTTTTTATTTGCGCATATATAGTAAAATCGATTGAAGAACTTCCGGAAGAAGCTTGAGGATAAATTGCAAGCCATCCGGGATTGTTTTGGTCAACCAACAACCCAATTGGTGGATTTATCTTGTCATGTGCCGGAAGTAAGTCCAAATTTTCCTGCAGATGGACCGGAAATTCGACCGGAAATTCCAGCGTTATCATCTGATGCTGATGCTGTTGCTGCTTCATTGGAATTGGATTTACCTTCAAGTTCTGGAATCTCCAATTTGGCCACTCCAGCTCGTCATATCCCATCGGTAAAATAAATAAATAATTTAATTCACCTTGTACATTGTCCTTTTTTTGTAAAATTCCTCGTCTGAAACTATAATTGAAAAACGAATTTGACTAATATTTTTATATTTTATATTTAATTTTCCAAGCTGTTGTTGTTGTAGAATTTTCAAAATCGTTTGTACAGGGAAAAAAATGCATTTTGTTTGTCTATCACTAATTTTGTTGACTTTTGTTGGTTTTGATAGGATTCTTCGATGAATTCCCAAATGGACGTGGATTCGGAAAGGGAAGAATCTGAAATGCAAAAGGTCACGGTGAAAGATGGAATTGACAGTTCTGGATCAGCTTCATCAGAGGATCCTTCGATTTTTGCACTCGCTCGCCAAGTATTCGGCAATCCAAAGGTGAGTTGACAAATAAACTTATTATACGAGGAATAAATTGAACACCTAAGACCCTTTTACAAAATCCAAACGTGCGGTGACAAAAAAAGACTGAAAACCTACATGCTCTCTGTTTATTTATTTATTATAATTATTCAATTCCAGATATTAAAAGAGATTCTGGACAATTTGGATTTACACGAGCTCTTACAACTTCGCTTGGTTTCCAAATTGTGGGCGAAATCGGCAGCAAAAATTACGGCTACTCGAATGGATGGTTTGGAAATTGCTTTTCAGTGCGACTGGGACGGCGCAACATTTCGATCAGTTGTTGGGAGCCTCACCGAATTTAGCCAATTTATGAGCAACTCGGGCAATTTTCCATGCTCTTATTTTTCATTTGGATACGTCAGTTTGAAGGAAGAGGATTTCATGGAGTTTCTGAATCTCCATGGAGAACGAATTAAAGGACTGCTGTTAGATCTCAATAGTGGACGGAGAGAATGCAGACGCCAACTGCATTGCAGTTCATTGAGGAATCTCCTACTTGTTCAGGCACCCAACGTTAAAGAACTGGTTATTCGGGGAAAGCGGGGTGAGAGGCCGATTGAGGATTGTGTCAAGTTATTCCCAAAACCAGTCACCTTGCCCAATTTGGAGACTCTCAAGATCGATTCTAGTAACTCAAACTGCCCACAACTTGATGAGATTCTGAATGCTGCTATCAATTTAAAGCACACTTACGGTTTTCATAAACTTCTCCTGAAGACCAACAAAATTCATCTCATCAAGGAATTTGATATCCATCCAAACACTACAGAAGACCTGGAATGGCTTGAAACATTTTCGGATGGGAAACCTCAACTTTTATCTCTCTATATTAGGGGTCCCTTCGTTGTAAACGACCACTCTTCAAACCAAGTTGGAGTCGCTCTATCCAAAATACTCGCGTCCAGTCAGCAGACGCTGAAACGAGTGTTAATGACTTTGAGTTGGAAATATTTTGATAAAGTTCGATGACCGGAATTGAGAGCCGTCAAAGAACTCATTGTCCTTGATAGACAACAGGAGAATAAGAATCATGATGGCGGGACGATTGAACTCCCACCTGGATTATCCTGTCAAGTTTTTCCCAATCTGGAGCAACTACATTTGAAGAATAATTTCATAGAACATCCAGGACATTTGGTGTCTTTTCTCACTCCCTCACTAAAATTGGAGTCCCAACAACTCGGTCATCTCAAAAAGCTACGTATTGAATTTGACCTGGATGGAAATTCCGATTTAGCTCGAAACTTAATTGGACTTCTCCCCAATTTGAAAAATTTGCATTTGTCGGATTTGGACAACATTGGAAAAATCCAGGATTTCCCTTGGAATTTTTCTACACTGACACACCTTCATCTGTGCATTCGGATTGGAAGACATTATTCGGGCAATTGTTTTCCTCATTTGGATAACTTTTTCACTGGACTCCCCGAAGAAATCGTCCATCGACTTCAAGATCCGAATTTTGCCCGGGAAATAACAGAGGAAGAAATTGTACGTGTTTGCCAGAAGCCGTCCATCCGGGATTTGCATCGTAAAACATTTCCTTTAAATGATATTTCATTTCCTCTTTATACACAAATTTAAGTGGTGACGAACTTCAAATTCCCTATCCACGTTTGATTAACAATTTTATTTTGTTTTTATATATTTGTAGACCTGGAACAGTGGAAGGTTGTCCTGAATTTATGGTGGTATGATGTACCAGGGGGTGGTATACAGGATCCATGTAATTTATTTTCGTTCGTCACCAGGGAATTTGGCTGGAAATGCATGTCCAAGATGAACGTCAAAATTGCCTTGCAAAATGGGTCTCCGTATTGGAAAAAAAGTGAGTGCAAAATAGTGTACATTTTAGATTTGATTTTCTTTGTTGCTATATATATGCTGCTGCGTTGCTGCCTTTTGCTGTGGCATTCATAATTTGCCTAAGTATAATAAAAACTATAAACTAAATTTGATTTTCGTTCTATTTGTTTATTATTTATAGAGGTGAAAATTGCTCTCCAGCCACTTCAGCCGTACGCCGAAATAAAAATCTACTAATATCTCTCACCACACAAGCGCGTTCATCTGATGTTTGTCTCTCAATATTCTCGGGATTCTCTCTCAATGATTTTGTACTTTATCAAAACCAACTCTTATTTTTTGTCAAGTTTATTATTACTTTTCCCTTTAACTATTTGTGAATGGGCATGAATTCTCTCTCTCATTTATTCAGTGCTTTACATTTAACAGCTCAAAGCATTGACTTCAATGGATTTGTTAAATCAACACAATTATATACATGCACCAATGAATGAATTAAATATTGCGTTATAACGAGTTTAAATGATTTTTGGATTTTGTAATTAATGTGACACACATCGTCTTCAATTTCCATTTACAAGTTTTTTACGCTATTATAGTTAAATGTTAAATACACTTTTTCAATAATTATATAAGGAACCGATTTCGGATGGTCACTTTCGTTTTAACTTCATGTCGGGTTTCCCTTCTATGTATTTTATTCAATCTACACATACTTTGCGTAATATAGCATAATAAACAAATTGACATTCTAATTGATCATGAATATAAATTCAGCCAAAACGGTTTAATGAAAGTCAATTCGTCTTGAAAAGCTGATGGAGACTTGTTTGTTTGCGGAAGAGGGTCCAATTTTGGAATTGGAATTGCGTTCCAATAAAACTGAAAGTGGAAATGGTGGATTTTTAAACCGGGAGGATTTGAAATATAATTTCCTCATCCTCAGAACCATTTTCTGGCTGAACATGTTCCCGTTGGAAATGGATCCAGCAGGTTCTCTCAGGGTTCGGACCGAGATTTCCTCCAACAGACTCTTCGTTCATTTGGATTCGGCTTCTCCTCTCCCAATTGACCACGTTACTTTGGATCCTTCATCGGACATCGGTCGAATGGTTCGAGGAAATTCCGAGGATTTTCCTCCAATTATTCGTATAATTCACGTTCACTCTACTCCACTACTGTTTACAGAACATGTGGTTCGGGAGAATGCGAACGATCACGTCGTCTCTGATCTCTTCCACTACTTGAACAATCCCAATCAAAACCTAAACCAAGGTCACGAGCAAAAAGAGTTCAAAAGTCAGAACAAACGTCGACGTCCAACGTCCGACGTTCAAAATGACAAAATGTACGAATGCCTATAGTCGTTTTTTGTTCGATTTTGATTGATTTTTGAATTTTGAACACGATCCAGACTATAAAATTAGATGTATTTCAATGGAAGAACTCGCATGTTAGCATTTGTTAGATTGTAACCAGTTTTTATTCAACAGCCAATTTTCCCGCCTTATTTTCCTTGGCGTCTCCCATTTGTGGACATCAATTCTCCCACCGTATATTTTTTGATCCCATAGAAACATATACTTTATTCATAGTTTCAAGCGGGAAAAACAAACATCGTATTGTTTTGTAAATCCCGCATGACCAAACACTTTGACTAATAATTTTAAAACATAGTGAAAAAAAACAAAAAAAAAAACAGTCGAGTCCAAAAGAAATGTTTGCGAATGGATTTGGGGACTTTCAAGGCGTTGAATGAGGACTCTTGCAATTTATCCCACGTGACACCAAAAATGGCGGCCGGCCAGAAGTCGCGGCGCCGATCCCGCTCGTGTCCGTTGACATTCTCGCCTGGATAATCCACGCGGTTGCCCGCATTCAAATCACTCAAATCTTCACGAACAAGGAAAGCACGCCGATCGAGGCCGTCTATTATTTCCCGGTGGACTCGAATGGCGCCATCACGGATTTCACAGCGGAAATTGACAGTCGAAAGATCGTGGGCGTGGTCAAACCAACGGAGGAGGCAAAAGCACAGTACGACAAAGCAATTCAAGAGAAACAAACTGCGTTCCTTCTTGAAGAAAACAAACCGGATATTTTTAAAGCCCGCATTGGTTTCCTCCGTCCGGGAAACACGGTCAAAATCATTGTCGTGTACACGACGGAAGTCAAGAATGAAATTGGTACGATTTCCTCACGTTTTTCATCCCCACCACCGTCGCGCCGCGCTACGTCCCCGCGCCACTCCCACTCCCAAAGAAACTCAAGGATTCGGATGAAGCGCGGAAGGCAAAGGAACTGGCGGACATGAGATTCTCTGTTTCCTCCCCGGCGCCAGTCTCAATCAAAGTTCATATCAAGCTTCAAGGGGAATTCAAAGGGATTTCCAGTCCGAGTCATCAAGTCTCTGTGATTTTGACGGGGAAAGCTGATGGACCGTCCGGAAATATGTGGTCCACGGCTTCCGCGGAATTGACCTGCAAAACGACGGACATGGACCGGGATTTCGTCTTGATAATTTCCCCAAAGGAATCTCCCAGCGCCCACAAACCGCGCTTGTATCTCGAGAGAAGCGTTTCGGGTGGCTACAGCGGTTCCAATTTGGAGTCCAGCCCGAGTTCGAATCCCGTGAGCGGTGCTGGTGGGGATTCCAAGAAAAAAGGCTGTTGCGGGAAGAAAACGAAGGTTGCTCCAGACGAGCATCCTTCGCACGTGACGATTAAAGTGACGGAAGGGATTTCATCGGTGGCCGTCATGGCTCATTTACCAAAAAACCCGCCTTCACCCATTGTACTGCAATTACCCAAGAAAATCCCGCCGATTTTCGATGGCTCACAGCTCCTCCTCTTTGGCGTGTTTGAGAGTGGGAAAGTCCCGACGGGGATGAAAATGACGGCTCAGTCCCCTGTCGGCCCTTTAACCGTGGATATCCCGCTCACGGAGGACAACTCTGGGAATTTCCTTCACAAACTGGCGGCCATTAAAATGGTGCAGGAAATGACGCGGGAATATCAAGAGGAAGATGATGACCACGACAACGATTATTCCACTTCTTTGGTCGAGAGGCGACAGAATCGGCGGGACAATTTGAAAGCGGCCATTATGGCGATTGCAATGTCCGCGGGGATTTCCTCACAATTCACTTCCTTCGTGGCGGTGGATGAAAGCGAGACGACAGCGGATGGGAAGGAAGAAGAAATGGGGGCGATGCAGAATCGATTCGTGCCGTCAATGGTTGTCCATGGACATGGCGGTAGTGGAGCCCAGTCAAATTCAAAGTCCAAGCCATACGGACATCAGCTGAACAAACGGAGTCCAGACGCACATGAGATGCTCATACGTGAATGGTCCGCCGGGCCAAATCCCAACTTCGCCAATATTTCAAATCTCGAGTTTAGTTCTAGGCATAAAAGGATGAAGAAGTCCAAGAGGGAAATTCATAGATCAGGAGGGACTTTGAAGCAGAATGAGATGGCGAGTTTGGGTGAGAATCACCAGAATCAGTCTGGTGGAGGTGCTGGAAGGGCAAAAAAAGAACCCTTAGAAAAAGTCATCAAATTCCAATCCTTTGATGGATCTTTTAGCTGGAGCGAGGAATTTTGTACAGTCATCGGATTGGACTCTAAAATGGTTAAACAAGGTGAGAATTCAATCCGCTTCAAAATCTGTACAAGAACTATATATCGTCGGCCTATAGTTCCGAAAGGTTCCATATTTTTTGGCTACCAAAAAGACTTTTACATTGATTTTCTTTGTGTTGTTTTGTTGTTCGTCTGTTGTTGTTGTTGTGTTTTTGTGGGGTGAGTATATATAGAAGCGGAGAAACGGGGTTGGGATTTGTCTGGTTGGGCAACGTCGCTGGCTCTCGCTTTCCTCTCGGAGAAATTAAGTGACAAACGGGATCGATGGGAACTCATCGCCATCAAATCCAGGAGTTGGCTCTTCAAAAATCATGCGACCACCAGCGCTCTCATGAACTCCACCGCCATTAATCTCTTCAAAACACCGCACTAAAACCGTAGTCACACTAACGCGATGAATTGGTTACATTTAAATTAAATTTAATTTAATTTAATGTTCGAAATGCAACAAGGCACACAGTCACACAGTCAAAAGTAAAAAAGTCATATGATTTTCATATGAAAATCCAAAAGGTTTTTCCCACACTTAAGAAGGCACCTAAAATAATCCATTTTCCCGGGGAAAATGGGAAAAACAAAAAACAGGGCTTTTTTGGTGCTATTTGGCACAAAAAGCCATAGAGAAAATATGCAAACTCAATTGAAATCAATGCAACAAAATATAATATGAATTTACCTTGTTTTGTGCAGTAAACTATATAAAAATTGAATAAAAACGGCTGAATTCGCATTAATTCCCCCCCCCCCCAAAAAAAACAGGAATTGAGTTTTGGGCATTTTCCCCACACTTCCCTGGGATTTTCCCATTATTCCTATATAAATGCATTTTGGACGGGAAATGACCATCCCTGGCTCGGACTTATATAAAGCCTATATATATATAAATCCAGTTTTGGCTTTTCAATATTCAATTGCATGCTTTCTTCTTTAATTATTCAGCTTGTTTTCGTATTCGTACAGACTTTGTATGTAATTAATACACTCGCGCGGTTCCCAGAACACTGGGAAAACTGTGTAATCAACTCCTGAAGCACATATTTCCACAGCATTTAAGGTATATATACCTGAAGAAATTCTTAACAATAACAAAATGTCCACCAATGGGACGACGAACATTTAAATAATCAATTGCCGTTGACTAATGAATTTATTGAATTACGGAAATGGGGACAACATTGACGAGTTTGGGCATGGCCAAGGTAATTAATTTATAATGGCACAATCGTATCGTAATAAACTATTATGTAATATACAAACTCCGCAGTTCTCTCCTCAATTCCATCACGACTGTGTTGTGTTTGCTGTATGGGCCATTTTCCTTTGTGTTTGGCTTGAGCTTCTCACAAATCCTTTGAAATTTCTTGAGAAAAGATCTCAAATACGTCCAATATCTCCATCAACTGAAAACAAATTCATATATCAACTACAAACTGTATCTCGAGTTTTAAAAAACAGAGTGAGTATCGCAAAAAACTAAAACTATTTAACACTATTTAACAAAGAGAAAGTGAGAGAAAATGTTGAGGAAAGAGGATTTGAAATGGATGTTAGCGACGTTTGGATTGGCTTCCAAAATCAACGCGATACCGATCCGTTTCCACATGGAAACGGGTCGGATGGAGTGTGAAGAGTCCATCTGGCGGCGAGGAATGTTCAAATTATGGCAATCCCTCTTTTCTCTTCACACCATCTACATTTGTCTCCGGACGATCCAAGCTGTTGGATTCTCCAACTCACAATCAGACGAGGTCCATGTTCAATGGCAATGGGACAAAATCCCCATCATGATTCTCATCTCCGTCGGTTTTGCATGCTTTTCCCGGATTTCTGTCTACATTTTTGACACCGGGCGGATGGACAACGTCAAACTGTTCAATGAGATCCTGAAAATACGCGGTCAGTTTCAAAAATCCCACTTATATATATTTTTTTGTCAAATATTTTGTTTATTTATTCCTTTCCCCACATTTTCCCGTTCTTTTGGGTTTGGGGGGAATTCAAAATTCAAAGTTGATAGAATGGCGCTGCGCCTGCGCATGGGTTCCATTTTATTGTTAGATAAGCGAGAGAAGGAGGAGTCAAGGTCAAGGTCAAGTGGACGTGGACGTGGAGATGGAAAGACCCTGATGGAGCTCCTCGTTTGCTTCTGCGCATTCCCAATCTACACGGTCCTACTGGCTCATCCAATCCTGTACTTTGAAGACCAGGACATTCCGATCCTCCTCATTTCAAATTTCCCGCCGGATCAAAGGAATGTTGTGACCATCTCCGTCTGCTTATCCTGTGACACGTTCGCCCTGTATTTGTGCATGACTTGGACGGTCTACACTGTTTTTATGGTTCTCTCCTTCGTCATGACCTTCACCAACTCCACTCAGGGTGCCATCCAAGAATTGCGGTAAGGTTCAAAAATTCCAATATGAAATTTAAAATGTCAAAGGGGATGGGAAAAGGGGTCGACTACTACTTTTCACTTTTTTTTACTCATTAGTATGTAAAAGAACATGGACTATTTTTTAGAAAAAGGTAAAAGTTTGTCAAAAAATTGCAACTATTTTTAATTTAGAGAAAGTAGTAGTCGACCACTTTTTGTATCGACAAATTCAAATTGTAATATGTACCAATTTAAAGTTCCCAATTCTCACGTCAATTTCGCTGGATTTTTATAGGGATAATAGTGGGACGGATGATGATGAGATGATGGAAATGGGAATGGAGATGTCTTACAGTGACATCCGGCGACTCTCCCTCCAACTTCGACTCTTCAATTCCGTGTTTCAATTCGTCCTTTTCCTCCTCAAATGTTGCTGTTTGAATACAGGGATTTTCGGTGGATTTGCCGCCATCATGTTGAGTCACTCGAATCCGATTTTGGCTGGACTGTACGTGGCTGCAGCGGGGAATTGTATTGGTTTCTATGTGTTCATGTTCCAATTCGCATGTCAAGTCACCGTGGGGTCAGAGGACTTGCGGGAAATCATGGGGATGACGGGAGCGGATTTGAGGAGTCCAGAGAGACGACGACATTGTCAACAGCTGTTGAGGTCCGTTCCGATCCTGGCCGTGTCCTGCGGACGATTTCACATGATCGAGCGGACATCTGTTCCCATTTTCGTGGATTTCCTGGTCAAACAAATCCTCGGGCTTCTCCTCACCCTCCATTAATTAACTAATTAATTAAGTCCAAAGCATTTAATCACCATAAGAATATGCCGTTGTTATGTATATATCGTCTGTTAAGTTCAAAAACGAACTATAGGGTTACGTGGGGTAAGTGTGGACGGGTTTTTTGATAGTTTGACTTTAGCGTCATGCCATTTTGCTCCTTGTGAACGCAGAGGCTTGGAGTTGGCACCAAAATGAAGAGGGATTATTTGGCAATTAGCATGCAGAGTGTCAAAATGTTCCAACCCTCATGGTCATTGTAATTAGCATGGATAGAAATTAAGTCGGTCGACACCAATTAAGACCCTCGCCGTGAACTTTTGCATGAAATTTGCAATGAGGATTCAATTTCAAGCCTTCATTGACCTTGTGTCAAGTTTTGAGACTTTTTCATTTGACACACAAAAAGCAGTAGAAATTTAAAGTTAAAAGGTCCAATAATTCGGAATTTGATTGGATTTTGACTCTTGTGAGCAATTAAAA
>JAIUND010001888.1:0-28840 GCA_034699125.1 Gisinianus flammeolus | reverse complement strand
TAGTTTACTATAGGATAAAAAATGGATCATTGTTGTCCGTCAATATTACGTAATAAAAAAAAAAAAAAAAAAAAAAATTACAAAATATAATCTGGCCATATTTGCTACCTATGCTATATACGTAGGTATAGCAAGTCTGCACACATATTATACATTATACACGTATACAGACCTGAAGGGGAAGAACTTATAGGGAAATCTAAGCCTTTGTGTAGGAGGAAAACTTCGAGAATCGATACAAAAATGGACTGTTTGAAAATTTACAAAAGAAAAAACAAGCCATTATATAACATCTTTGTGTTAAAGTCATGACAAATTGCAAGCTTATAGATACCAATAAAACACAACTTTTATAGATATTTTTTGTCCTAATGTCAACTGGATGTCCACACGCCATTGTATGATAACATCCGACCAGGTCCAAAAACCAAACACCCGGTTCAGCTCTCACAATAACGAAAACAAAGTATACTGTAAAGTGTAAAGTATATACTGATAAAGATAAAAACTATATGTATACAGCCTTACTCATGTCCATTATTTGTTCGTATGTTTAGACAATGATGATGGTCAAGTTAAAACCAAGTTTTTTTTATTGTCGTCATCAATTGTAAGTAGTCGTCACGGCAATGACAAATCCAATTTAATTACTTAGAAATGGAAAATTTTGCACAAGAAATCCTCATATGTAACTACTATAATACAAGGAAAAATACACATTCAATTGTGTACATTTTTTATGGGAATTTGGAACTTAGCAATGCTCCTGGAATTATATCTACAGTCCTTTTCTCGTCCTCTCATTCTCCCTTGGCTTAGTCACAAGTCCCAAAAAATCTTCCAACAAGTTCATGGAAAATGCAATAAATGAACCAACGTATTATGACGAAAAAAGAGTAACTTATAAATTATAGATGGAGAATGCAGAATCAAGATTGTTGTTTACTTTGTTTGGACAAACAATTTCAAACTGCGCATAATCAGTGTATCAGCAAAATGGAATATGTTTCCCCTTTCATGAAATTCCTTTTCTTTTCCCGTCCCCAGACACATCTCAACTATTTACTCTTTCTATTTTACTTTAGAATTTGCTATCGCTTCACTTTTCATAACACCATGTTCATATTGGAACTACGTCTTACATTTCACCTGTTCACAAATTCTACAAACAAAAACAAAAAGCTAAATCATTTCGTAATTAGAAATTAGAGTAGGAAAAGGTTTTAATTTAATGAATTTTAAATACAAACAGAAGTAATCACGTTCCTAGAGTATGTATTTTGCTGCTTGTTTGAATAAAACAGAAGCAACATTCTCATTGTGATCGAGAAGCGCTAGAAGGAGACTGTAAACACTAAACACTGTTTACGAATTTTCATACTGTCATAATAATATCTAAATTACATAATGTACTTAATACATAACAACTAATTATACAGACAAAATTTAATAAACTGATACGAGACCCTACGAAAATTTACTACAGATATCTTAAACAAAACGTTTTCAGTGTATGTGTACTGTTAGGCTTCGTTTATACTACTTATATATATACATGCATGCCTGCAATCTACATTGCATATCGTCGGTTAAGTTCCATAACCCTGTATTATCATTCGGCCCCTGAAGGTTCATACTGCGCGTTAGCATATATGAACGCGCACGCAAATTCGCCTTATGGGGCCAAATGATAATACAGGGTTATGGAACTTAACCGACGATATATGCATACACAGAAATATAGGCACGAAAGAAAATACAAATGTCAAAACATAATGGATGACATTGAGTAAATCAACAATTGATAATTAAATTAATACAAATCATCCCCGTATAATTTTTCGTATAAAGATTCTTTACTATATTTGATTTGATATAGTTGATACAACGGATGGATAATAAATAAATGTTTAAATTTGTTGAACATTGAACGATTCGAGGTATTTACAGACATTCATATCTATCATGTTGTGGGAGATGAACAAATCCTGTACCGAAGTCAATATGAAACTCTGACTCTTCTTCATCTTTGTTTAAGTATAGTTTCTACACAATTGTAAATAGATGTCAAATCTGTGTGTGGAGAGGATCCCCACATTCCACACTGAATCTCCAGCCAACCAAAATCTATAAACTTCTGTGCACATTGTACACTGCACTTTCTCGTCCAAGATTTGCATTAAAAAGTAAACGGATACATTATCTTTATTTTTACAAGGAGCAAGACAGAGGGAAAGCTTTTTTTAAATTTAAATACACTAAGGTAATAAAATTGGACAACTGTGATACCGTTATATATGCATTATACATGCATTAACATGTACATACTATAGTATAAGTAATATAATATACTGACAGCGAGTTTATGTATTTTTATTTTAAACAAAACACATGCCACAGTTCATATTTTCTGAAAAAATGGATGAAAATTTAATACAAATTCCTTCAATTTAATACGAAGAGATCCCGTACAACAGATTTGCATCCAATAATTCTAAATATGTATTAGTCGTTTCGCCTCCAGTCACATATTAGACTTCTATCTCTCACTCTCCCCTGCACTTGCCACTCTCAAAGACCTAAAAAATTTCGTCCTCGCTCCCCGCAATACCTACTATGTACTACTACCTATCCTACACCAAAATTTTCTGTCCTCTGTATGTGCATATAGGTAAGATGCAGGGATAGGTATGTACATATATGGATAATATGGCTGGCATATTATGTATCCTACATACATATAACCAACCACAGTAAACTATCCGGGATTGCAGCATTCTGTTCCAGAGTGATGAGCGCCATTCTAAAAGTTAACAGCTCCAACCTTTTGTGCTAAGTTAGCACTGCTAACTCCTTACTACATATACCTTACAATAATTTCGATATACCTACCATAAGTACAAAATCTTTACATGGACAATAGGGACAAGGAAACTCATTTATTTTTCCTCAGTAGAGAAAGCCAATGTGAAAAGACAATCACTTATTATGCTGTATGGTATATATACATATTCTCAAATCCTCTTTCCACAAATAGCAGCCCAACATTTTATGAAACTGTACAATGATAATTAAATGTTAATTCTTCTTTAGCGTGCTCAACATTTTTATTATGCCTATTCCATCCTTTACGCACATTGTGAAATTCAGTTACCATTAATAATTTTTCAAAAACAAAAGCTGCCATTATTGAATATGCTGAACGTGAATGCTACAGAATTACAAATAACGAAAATAATAAATACTCTTTAAAAAACAAACAAAGAAACTCTGTACATGTGAGCATTAAACACAGAGTTATTGTTATAACAGACTGCATAAATATCATATGGTTGAATACTATTTACCATTCACGAATAATCAATGATTTTCCTCAAAAGCCTGTACCCTTTACATTACAAATATAACACATATTTTATTTATACATGTACAAAGAATTTCAATTTCCAAAGTAATAGGTAATATATATATATATAATATAATATTCTCGGCAAGATAAAAAAAAATCTTGAAACATTTTGTTGTTCTCAATTTTTATGTTGCCAAGTTTTTTGTGGTGCGACTTAATTGTGAGTAACCTTGAACATTCATTTTATCCTCACTTATTGCCAGATTGTTCCTAAAGATTTATTACTCATCTTAATTATGTGGAATTAATATTAGTCCATTACCGAGTCCATTATATTCAAGTTATTTAACTACGTACACGTCTATTAGCAATCAGTGTACACACGACTTGAAAATATAAAGTACAGCAAAATATGATAATTTAACAGAAAAAGAACCCCCGGAATTTAATATGAATCCCCAATTCATTTCTTATGATTGTTACTCTTTTCTACTATTGAGTACGCAGCTTTGTCTTCTTCTTGGTTGGACTAAATATCTATCTAGATTCACTCGAGTACACTTTTGTTTACTAAAACAATTGACCTGCATAATAATACATAATATAATTATGTTTTATCTCGGTGATAGTTTGGAGAGACAAATTTAAAAGATTTTGTACGAGCTCTCATGAGATATATACCTATGTGGAATCGTTGTGAAAGGAGTAAATAGGCTATACTGACGAAAATTCATGGAATAACCAAAGCTCCATTGGGAGTTTCTGGCTGGATTTTTATTCATCCTCTTGTGAAAATAAAAGTTTTTTTAATAATATGGTCATGAAGTCTATAGAA
This sequence comes from Gisinianus flammeolus, assembly GCA_034699125.1. Lineage (NCBI taxonomy): Eukaryota > Metazoa > Arthropoda > Collembola > Symphypleona > Katiannidae > Gisinianus > Gisinianus flammeolus. Next base: position 24,656 of record JAIUND010001888.1, on the reverse strand, counting down.
AGAGTCAAAAGTTTAGATAACAGTAGAACACGTAGATTTGTATGTGTATAATATTCAAGCAGAGAATATACTAGAAGAATAGTTGGTTCACTGTAAACTGAAACTCAAAAGAAAAAGTTGATGAACGGACGCAATGCGCAGAGAATCATTATTCAAGCCAAGTTTTCTAGCTAAATCAACATGGTCAACTTGGTAAATATAAGCATTATAACATTGTAATATTTGTGGCCCTGTTCTCACTCTCACAGAATATGTATCTACAAATTTTATAGGACCCAACAAATACTCGTACCTACTCAATACTCCTGGCAATACTACACTACAATGGTCGCACAGTGTTTTCCCTGCTTTTTATACCGAAATTGTAGAAATTATTCAAACTCAAATTCGTTTTCCCTTTTTATGTGCACAGTATACCTAGTCAAATATGACAAAAATGTATGTACAAGTGTGAATAGCCTTTTATACCCCACCCCATTAACAAATATAACGATTTTAAAGCACAATTTGCCAATCAGAGTTTTCAACAACATTGCCAATTACGAAATCAGGCATTAGCCGTGAGCCATAGACAACTAGAACGCTCAGTCTGGATCTTCGTACATCAGGCAAACTCGCACCAAAACAAATTACCATTTACTTCGTCATAAATACTCCCTCAACTTGTCGTTTATTTTCATATACATGTACATACAATTTATACTGGTTCTTCCACATCACTCGAGCTTCATTTTCATTATGTATACGGAAGATGCCAGAGCTCCAGTCTCAAACTCCCTTTTATTGGCCCTAAAAACCATAATATCTGCTTCGTACATGCTTACATACATTCTATTCAGTAAGAACGTTAGTGTGATACAGTCGAGTTGCTTTTTTTACTGTGAAAGATGTCCATAAAATAATGCGTACACGAGTATACTTTAGTATATACATGTACCAGTTTATAAAGTAAAATATTCTATACTAAACCATCCACATTGAGTACACTTTACAAAATCTTCAATTATATATATTATAAAAATTGTTTACATTCGGCACAGAAATTCGAGGCTAGTATAATTAAAAGATAGATCACGTGTGCAACACGTAAGTACATATGAAATGATTATATACGTGTATGCACATCTAATCACAATACTACACATTCTCTATCTGAATGACACAGAAACGGTTTTATCGCGAACACACTGTATACATGCAGAATTAAGATTTTAGGTTTGTACATTTCAATACTTTTTAAACACTCGCATCGGGGAAAATGGCCGGCTATGAACCATTTGTAATATTTTATGCAATATGATACGACAGCAATGGCATATAAAACGAAGCCGAATTTTAATACATTTACTGCAATTTCTTTTCTGCTTGAAATAAATTCCCTTGTTGGTCGAATGACGTGAGCTGCCATCATCAGATTTAGCAAAACTAATTAATAAATAACTTTGTCTTTTCTTCGTCCTAGTATATAGCTGAAAACCAATTATCCCTATGTTGCCTTCAAGATTCTCCAAATTTCTTTCATGGATTAAATTAAACCTCTCTCGCAATGGTTCTACACGAAAATCCTAGTAAGTAACCACATAAATCTTTCTAATAAAATTATCGAACGGAAACGAAAATTAATCAAGTTTTGTTTTCCGTACATTAATTCAAGGAACATTCGTGTTAACGTGCATGTTAAATTGCTAATGCTACAAATAAAGTCCTAAATTCATTTCCATAATTCGATTTCCTCATCTAAATTCCGAAAAATATTTGAGGAACCATCTTGTTTTTTTTTTTTTAAATTAAAAAAACCAAGATTTTACCAATTCAACGAGGAAAACATCAACACGAACGTCTCAAATGTCTTGGAAAAGTTTTTTGAAACTTAGTAGTTTAACGATGAAAAATTAGGTGGATGAAAAACGGAGATAAAATTTGAGTACATACATATTAGGGAGGAGAGTAGAGAAAAACACTTGTGAATCTGAAATACTTGTTTGTCATCCATGTCCCAGACTATACTTTGAACTTAAGTAATCTACAGAGAATAATCTCAAGTTCATTTGGTTATCAAGGCACACACTTTAATAATAATAGGTACGTTTTATACTTGTCTACGTAGACAGCTTTGCTTCTCTCTTGTCTCTACACGCCACTCGATATGTATATCGAAACACACAATAATCAATGATAAAGGCCGTCTTACATATATGCATGTAAATAAACAAATAGATATTGTATCTTCAAATGGTATACATGGATGTATTATAAGTGAATTATGATATAAAGGAATCGTAATTGTACGCACTATTGAGTTGATTTTTAAGGATTACTTACACACTACATGTCTCTATGAAATCGTATACCATCCGTTCCCCGTACAACTACATATACAATATTACGAGCTTTTCATACAGGCACTGTAAACTGTACTTGTTTGTATGTGTACATACTACATACTTACATACGATACCCTCAGTTTTTTTGTGTTGGGTGGATTCCATCTACTGAATCCAGCACAACATCAAGTGAAAAGGACCCTTATATTTCTGTTTTCTAATGCCATATCTTCTCTCATGGTAAGCCAGTATGTGCTCTGCATGCACATTCATAATTTACAAGAAATCTTCCCTCCAAGTAATGCATGGCAACCAAAATATACCATACATGCAAAGAATAGTGTTTGACAATATAATATCATCGGTTGTGTACTTATTATTATACGCACACAGACATACATAGTACTAGAAGAAACGACATGTAAAACCTTTGAAACGGTTCAAACAGCTATAGTTAAGGATTACATGGTGCAAGAAGATGTATATGCCGTGAATGCTACTCGAGGAATAAAATACATATGTCTACGTTATAATTACTCTTCAAGAAAATTTTAAACGACTGAAGGAAGAAGAAAAAAAAAGTCCTTGAAAAGTCCATGCAATCCAAAGGCACAAAATAACATCAACATGTATATATAGGTTCCCTAATATAATATTCATCAGCTTGTTGATACGACAGTCTCTAAAACATTATTATACATTAAATTTATCTATCTATAGATAGATATTATGTTGATACACATCGTGATACACATCCACTGACATTTGAAAACAATATACCTACCTACCTACTGGGAAACCATACCAAGGTTAATATTGTTATTTTATAAGCGAATGCTAGGATGTAGTTTTACTGTGCACTTCTCTTCAAATTCAATTTGACAACGACATCAATCAAATTTGTCATTACGCTGCTCCTTTCACTCATGGGAAGAAAGGAAAAGAGAACCACTTTCTTTATTTGCAAAAAATAAAGAATTAATTATCTACAATGAAATAATCACGTAAAATAAATAATAAGGGAAATTTTGTAATAATCTATAGTTAGTATTAGATTTTCTAGACTCAGATTTAAATAATTGTAAAGATGCTAAATGCTCACTGATAAAATTATTTCCAAGAAGTCTTGTATAAAATTATTATTATTATTACCTATACTATAAAAAAAGAGGATTTGCAAGTTACATTTCCTGAGGAAATTTTCCTCCACAACATTTTTTTCACAATAGCTTAACAATCCCCTATTTTGCCTTTGTTCCTTGATTTAGATATATTGAATTTATTTTCAATTTAAAGATTTATTCAACCTCGACTAGTTTCCAAAGGCAATTTTCTCTAGAATTCAATGACAGACTATACTGATTGAGAGCTTTGCTGTATCTCTCTTGCTCCAAGAAAAAAGGCAAGTTTGTCAGGCAAAATGTTTGAGTTGGGGCGATCACAAGAAGAATATATTGAGCAACCCATGCAAAATTTTCCACCTACTGAGGGTGGACTTTCCTTATAAAAACGATTTTCAATATTATTATTTATCTATTTAAAACGACGATGGATGGTTTTAGTGTTTTCTATGTGATTCCCCTCTTAACTACAAGTCTGAGTCTTCTTTTCCAAGCTTGGTTCACATTGGTGACCAGGGTAAAGTTGATCTTGGACCACTGCCGTTTTAGATTTTCCCACGATCCTATTTTACTGGTTGGGCGGTGTCGGAGGCTTTCTTCGTTACAAATAGCCGAGTCCAAAGAAATCTATGGGACTTATATCCGGTAATTTGACTGGGAAACGGCTATTGTTGACGATTTTGATGGCCATCCTGTCCTCAAGGGCAAGTGCGTAGATCGGATTTTGGGGGAGGTGTGGGGGGAGGCAGCATCACTATGAACTGTTATCTTGTCGAGGTCACCAGAGTAGTTTTTTGGAGCTGGACTTTCAATAATGGTTTCCACACAAAGCCAATGTATTGTTGTCCACTAATTTTTACTTTATGGGAGACTTTTTATTACTGGCAGAGTTCCACGACCGGTCAACGCGCCGATGATCATGAAGAGTTCAAAAAAGTTGTTCTAATGCACCACCCAAGTTTCAGAGATGCCCTAACCTTTTCTGACGTAGTAGATTTTTTGCTTTTCATGTGTACTGTGTAGGACAAGTAATGCTTCATCTAAAGTGACCATGAAATCCGACTTTGTTCCACGCATGACCTTTTTACAGCCTTCGACAGTTTGTCATTTCCGGTTTATGACGTGGTACTGATTTAGCTTTTAGGCACGGGCTGTACGTCATTCAATCTTATAAAAATGTTTGATCCACAAGAGCGGTTCGTTGGACCGTTCTTATGGACACTTAACCTTTTGTGGACATGTCTTTTTGAGATGGTGCACTGTCCATGGAGGTCAGGAGGTCAACTTTTCTAAAAATCCCCATTCAGGACTTTTCGGGGTTGTCATTCAACAGACGATTTTTCACCTTTGGCCTTTGCCTTTCATTGTTGACTTTTGTACATGAGTACATTATGACCCCCTAATTAAAACATAACTATATTTTTAACTTTTGGTTCCTCCACTTTGGCACTGTTGCTCAAACACCTTGTGGAAAACGCTAAAACCATACCCACTTTGGGGTCAATTCTGGGGCGCGTTTTTAATGAAAATGAAAATTTTCTTTTTGTAGTATAGACAACATGTACCCATTTCTTATTTTAAACTACCTCTTTTGCCATGCTGTCCACCCAACCATTTTTACAAGCCTAAATAGGTCGTTTTTATAAGGAAAGTCCACCCTCTGTATATGGGTAATTTATTTTCTACGACTTATATAATGTGTATACTTAATACTTAAGCAACTTTATCCCGAAATCCACACATATACTCAAATGTATTTTGGAATTGGGAAAACAAGCTTACGAATTTGAGTTCTATGAACGATGACATAGCTTGTCTTATGGATGTAAACACTTTTACCCCAAAATACTAACGTACTACATACATAGTATATTTTATCTTTTGTGTTGTACATACATACATACATAAGTCATACATCAAAACATTATATGTACATATGTATTTTATACTATATATAGGTACAAGATATTTTATATTTTTCGGCTCGACAGTCCAATTCTACGGATACTCACGACCGGCTCAAATCCCTACAGTCCTCATATCCTACTGCATATGTACCTATCCACATACAGTGCATATGGATGCACTGAAATGAAAAATACGTGCCATATACATATGTATTCCGTTCCTCTTACATATGTGAATATGTATGTTTATAAACAGAGTTTATACATGTATATATACATACATGGTCTGCTACAGTATAGCAGATTAACTTTTATCCACACACATGTACATACATACACATTACACACGCACAAAAAAGGACTACATATTTTGGCAGCATGCTTTCCAATTTCAACAGGATTTCTTTATTGCAATGTCTATTTTTTTTAATATGTGTCAACGCACTCGTAGTCAGGATAAAATTAATTTTAATTAATTCGCGTATTATGAAGCTTTGACCACAACGATTTTATTCAATATTGTTATTATTACTTTGTTATTCCGCTTTTTTTTTCTTTCATCACTAACCAATTGGGTAAATAAGGGGATGTAAAAATGTATAATAATAGTGGAATACGACCTAGAATATTTAATTCACCTCTTATAATAAAATAAATGCAAAAATCAATATCGGAATAGTAATGTGTATGAGGGAGAAAAACATGAAATTTTCAAGGCGAGTTCTAAAAAGATGTCATATTGATTTCATGTATAGCGATTGTAAAAGTTGCCAAATTTTTAGCGTAAAAGAATTCATTTTTCTTTCATGTTCATGCATGGCTGGAAGCATTAAATGAAAAAGTACAAACAGTTACTTTTCTATATGGGCAATAAACCATCAGTTAATGTCAAGTCGAGTTTGAGAAAGAAAAACCTTAAAATAGCTTCATATGTAGATACAAAATTTCTACCATATTTTCTACCGTTTGCTATCAGCCTTACAAATTTTCACAACCATACAGAGCAAAAATAATATTCTGTAATACTATTATTTGCAGAAACCAAATGACAAAATACGGCTACGTCTTCTGGGAACGATTGATATTAATTTAATATTAGGCAATTCGATATGAGCTCACTTGTTTGCAATTGTAAGAAAGGGTATATATACCCTGTATATATATATATATATGTACTTGTATTTAAAGGAAGGGTCACATTTTAATGCGCAAAATAAAAGTACATATAAAACGCAAGCTAATATCAAAGATGTATTTGCCAAAATTAATTTACTTAGATCTGCCTACGCAGCTCATTTTCATCAGAACCCCGCATACACGTATGTACACTTGAGAGGAGCGGAAAGGGAAATAAGTTCAAAACTAAAACTGTAATGTATCTATACCGCCTATACGTACTTGTTTCAATGTAATAAAAACTATTATTCACAAAATTCTCAAAATGTTTCACCATGTTGCTATATTCGTAAGTATTACTTCATACAGTAGCTACACAAAGAGTTGTTTTGCGATATCGATCCATTTCAAAGATAAAAAACGGTATCATCTATAGTTCCTAGGGAGTAAGCATACTTTAAGAATATGGTGGTTGGTGGTGCATGATCAAAAATGGAAGAGACAGAATAGGATGAATGAATACAAATTTTAACCTGTTTTATCTGAATTGTCAGTTTATACATACATACACACTACACACAGTAAATACATACACATACAACGCAAAACATTTCTCACATGAAAATGTAAGAAAACGTTTTGTGTACAAAATGTTTTCATCGTTTTCGACAAACAATGCTAAATGTGTGTGTACAATGTACATACATGCTAGATTACTAATATTTATAGTACAGACAGACCTATCAAATAATCTTCATTTTCGTACAGCACTGTACTGTTTTGTAAACTTTCAATTCAATTAGATAGAGATAAAGAAAATCTGGATAAATAATGAATGTACCTACGACTACGACATGCCTACTTACATGAGAAATAAATGGAAAGAATCAACTGATAAATATGTGCCCAATTTCAGCCTTCACGCACAACCCCTCGAGTCTTCTTAGCATTGTCAGTCCTGCTTTGCAAGTAGACTCCCTCATCGTACGCATCTTCCACTTAGGTATACAATATCATAGGGGGATATTATTATATCTACATATGTACTACGCATATGCTACAGTCAACAGTCCACTATAGCGACACCAAAAGGCACACTGCATACATATATGTAATAAAGTAATGTCCAAGTTTTACAAAGTACATACATATGTATGTAGACACTACTAGACAGAGACAGAAAGTATGTAATGTATACGCACACCTATATTTAAATTCGAATATCTCTATACGTACTCAGATAAAGTAACTTTCCTACTCAACAATCAAACCAATAGAGGTTGCTTACAATGTATTATTATGATACACTTTCAGCGTCTGTATTTGAGCTCAGTGTTTTGGCTGACAGAGCAGCCAAAATGATCAAAACTATTTGAATGAAAGAAAATACACAGCACACATACCTCGATAATACAGTATTTTCTAATTGAGTTGGAACTACATGAAATAAATAAATGCAATGTCACCTTAGAACAAGAAAAAAATGTGCAAGAAAATAGAAAGCTGAAAGCTATATATCTAAAAACGTATAATAAATAACTAAAAAATGTACAACATGCCGAATACGCATGACTGTATAGTTTGTGCTCTGACTTATCATAGGGTAATCAAAAGTGTATAAAAAATTATCATCATTATTATTGTAAAGTCACAAATGAATACAATACAATACTTTTTATAATAACGTATGCAGACTGTAATTTTTGACGCTCACTCACTGAAGGAGATTCATCAAGGTGAAAAAAATCTCATTTCCCATTTTCTATCATGACATCCAACCACAATGATCCTGAACACATCCATCGTCAAGTTGTAAAGTACATATACGGACACATATACACATATTCTGTACACATAATAAATACAACAACGGCCATATTCAATGCAACAATGAAATCACAGCTATCATTTTAAAGTCCCAAATAAATAGATTAAATATGTGTACGCATAGGTATTGTATACTGTATGCATGTATTATCTCAAAAGTGGGTACAACTATTAAGTTTAATTCGTGCTGAGGAGACGTTCTTCAACTACGTTCTACAGGAAAATATATAACCAAGTAATATAACAATCCTTTTTAGGTTAAATAAATTGCACGTTTTTTTTTTTAAATTTTATTTAAGTGAATTTAATAAATATTTTCGTTGACAACTTTTGAAAGTTATTACATAAAAATAAGCTCTTTGTAATATAATATATACTTCAGAGAACAGAGACATTTCTACGCTAAAACACAAAAACGAGGATTGCGTAAAAAAAATATATAATTAAATGGAATTCGAATTCGTGAAAAACACAAAATCCATGAACCTATACTATTACGACAATTCATGGACTCTTTAGAGTGCTATATCAATGAAATTCGAAGTGGAAAAGATATTTTGGTTGGAGCCAATTATCATTAAAGCCATTAGATGCATTTCTTTGAGAGTTGCCTTGTTCTCTTGTTTATTGTACATACATTCTGTCTCCGTCCCTCTTTTCATCCCTTTTCCTTTACGATCTTCATTTTTTCCCCTTCTTTTCTTATCCCATGGCTTGATGCCTTCAAAAAAAAGAGCTCAAATGTATTTGTGTGAAGTTTTCAATTTGATCCCTGTGTATAGTTTTCCCCCCTCAACCGACCCCTTCACTCACTCAAAGCCACCTGCGAGTTGAAGCTGTAGCTTCACATAACCCGTATTATATTATCCACAAAATATGTATCGTTCCCCTTCCAACGGAGAGTAAGAGTTGGCCGATTCTTCATCCGACCATTTATGTATACAAAAAATGACGTACATACTACATACATACAAACACATAGTACATGCAAGTATAACCATGGCCATACCTAAACTTGCCACAGACAGACAAAAACCACCATGTTTCATAGGAATATTATTCGTCAGGCAACACATACACACAACCTTCTACAAACACACATGCATTGCGAGCTTTTGCACTTACGCAATTCTGAACCCATATAGTATCTGTGCGCATACACATCGTACTGCTGCATCTCATCGTGCAAAAATGCATGGTCTGTAATTTCACGATAATATTAAGAAGGAAAAACTATGGAAATTTAACGACACATCCTACAAAATTCCCCTTCCATTATTATATAAGGAATCACACTCATTCCTCTTCCTCATGTATTAAAAGTATTTACTTTTCTTGCGGGCCAGAAAAAATATTTTATTTGTTCAGAATAATATTTAATACAAGTAAAATGTGTCAAAGAAGCGGAAACACTTATTCAAGATTCAATTTGCCTTTATATCCTCAATGAAGGGTTATAGAATGAGCTTTTTCTGGACTCCATACATTAATTAATTAATTACACGCTGTAGCAGAGTGTTACTCGTAATAACCTCCAAGGCCATAATGTGAATATAAATTTCAAATATGGATAAGATTGTTCTACCAACTGAAAGTAAGCAGAGTTAATAAGCCTGTTGAAAATATTATTAATGACTGCTGTCTTTAATTCATAATACAAGTACATATGTCATTTACAAATGTGTAATGTAGCTGTGATCGTGTGTATATGAGATACATATAGTCATGGTATTTTGACCCTCTTCATTCAAAATTTTGATTTCTACATATTCCACAAAATTTAAAACATAAAAATGTTGGAAACATTCGTTTCTTGTTATTTTACTTTAGGTATATTTGGAAAACTAGCAATTTGTGTTGTATGTAGTACATAGTACACACTATGTACTCTATTATTTCACATCCTGCATCACGATTACAGCTAAAGATCGGAAGGTTGAGAGAGTCGAAACTGGAGAAAAACAGTGTGTACGATATAACAAGTCATTTGTGTACATCAATTACTCTGACATTACACATGTATTGCAAAATGGCGAAAATTTGGACTGGCATATTGCCATGTTGTACTAGTATGTTCTGTAGATTGGATAAGCATGGATTAATAATAAAAGGTGGAGTCTGTCTGGACTATAAAGTTGGAAACAAAAACTCCTAAAACATACCTAAAACACACTTTGGCTTCCATAGAAAGTCAACTATTGTGCCACTTTTATGTACCTTTCTCGTCTCCCATTTCTCTACTAGTATATACTTTTAATTCTCGGTGTATCGATCCTTTTGTCTCAACCGTCATTTCATAGAAATACATTCCGCCTCTGCCTGTTTGTCTATTTCAGTCCCAATATCTTTTCCAAGTTGCGTACAAGGGACCTATATATGCAAATATTTGGTTTTTCCAATGCAGTACTAATTAAGTTTATAAGCCATAACTCATTCTCCATTGTACTAATTCCAAACTCAAGGTATTACCCTTTAAAATATTGAACATTCAATCATCCCTGGAAATTGATCAGTATATTCGGCTTGAAAAATTTGTTATTAGTTACTAGAAAACAACACCATAATATGACGAGTTTTAAAATGATTTGTGACCTTTACTTTTAATTAAATTAAACTCTTTTTCCTCTCTCCAATGTTAAAAATATTTACAATACAATTATTAAAACGGCAAGAAACGCTTCCGTGGTCTCTAAATGTGCTAAAAAAAGTAAGAATATCATGCTTGTAAGTATATACCGTAAGCTATCAATTTCAAATAAAGAGACAATGAGCAAATTGAAGAATAGTATTCTTAGAATACAATATGGATAGTAATAGAAAAGGGTTTTCCATTTAAATGGTGCCATTCAAATCCTTAGCAATAGCTGTTAAACAAATCATTATCAAGTTATGTATTGTCAGTATCATTGTCACGTATATATTATACATTATTATCATTAGTACTAAGACTGAACACCATTCAAAATAATTAATCATACAATAAAAACAAAAAGTCCATTACAAAGGTTTTCTGATAAAACTTTTCTCAAATTCAAAAATTTCACACGAGCAAGAAATCGTGTCCTCACAAACAAAATAAGAATAACATACATGTACATACTTTAATCGGAGATCCTACAATTAATTCCACCATCTCAAGTAAATTGAATGGAATTGCGCATTTACGGCCTAGGTATATGTATATTTCGTAATTATCATGCAATCCCAAGCGTAAAAAAAATGAGGATTTAAGCTAACGTATGACCACGCGATCAAACGTACAAGCCTATAGTATAATGTTTTTGTTGCATATGCTATATGCTGGCATGAGGATAATAATACGAGCCATTTTTCAGATGATGAGAGTTTTGCCTCATGATTCCTTCACTGTGCGCAGTATTTACAAAGAATCATCTCAAAAAATATTCGTTCACATTTATGCATGTGAGCGACTTTAGGGAATGCGTTACCCAAGTCCTCATGTACCCCAAGGGGGTTCAAGGGGTGTTTCGTCATATGTACGTTTACTTTGAGACTAAAAGCAATGCAACATTAATCCTTTAGGCTTTGATTTCCCTTTGTCATCATCTTCTACTTCCACCCACGAAAAATTGAATTGACTAAAATATTAACTTACAAGTCTTTCTTTAAAACTGAAAATTGGCTTAACACTGACATTGTACAATGTACATAATATGTAGGCATATTGAAAATTTCTTTTTTATCAAGAGAATAATTCAATATAAATTTGTATTTTTGCTCATATTAGAATTTCAGTTTGCGTACAGAAAGGCGAAATGCTTACTACTAGTAATTTACTACGTGATCTGCTGAATTCCTTTTCAAACTATTCGTGCATAATGTGCATATTGAAAATTATACTATACAATATGTCTGAGTTCCTGTATGTACAGGAACTCAGAAAATACACTGGATGTATGCGTATGTATTATGCATAATATGTGTACTGTATACAAAACTTCCATACAGTAAATAGTAAATGCTCTTCTTTGTTATTCTGATTTCAGAGAAATCTTAATTCTAGGATTTTTCTACCCCTGTGCTCCATTCTTTACTCTCCATTTTCATATTTCCATTAAGAAAACAGTGCTAAAATGTCATAAATAATGAATGGTAAATGAGCAATAGTAATCCTGTCATTAATCATTTCCAAGACTATGCATACTTACAAAAAATTCATCAACACTGTAAAGTAATAGTATTTACATGCATATAGTATGCCTTTCAATAATTTTATGTCGTATAGTATCTACTGAAATCTAAATATAAAAGATTTTCGATTCAAATCGTCTGGAAAGAGAATTTTCGATGACTATACCACAATTCTCGTCCATAAAAATTTACAATTTGCTGTTTGAATAAAATTCCTATAACTCCCCCCGCTTTTTGTTTCTGTCGTTTTATATTTATCAAGAAGCATCCGATACACAAGCAGGAGGGAGAGTCTGATTGTGAGTTTACACCATGTTCAAACCAAATACTTAGTAGAATTTATATATGTGCTGCTGCTCCTTCATCTTTCGTTCTAATAACAATATGTAGCGAGGACGGCTACACGTTTCTTTTAATGTAGATACATACATAGTGTGTTGTATCAGTTGTATGTGCACCGTAAAAGTATATCAAACAAACCCCATGTAGCTTGTATATCTCCATGGTTGCATTGCGCCATACATTTGGTAGTTCATGCATTTCCAATGCACTTGCGTTTTATGCTGCGCTTCGCTTGTATACATTCACTCGCACATGTACATATACTATTGTATGTATACACTACACAGTACACATACACACATGACAGGCCGTTTCAGTCAGTTTTGTACACGGGTATAGGTTGTGAAAACAGCATCAGGTATGCACAAATGTGCATACATTGTGTCTTCTTGTCCCGTTCAGCAGCTTACACGATTAACCCATTCAATTCTACTGCTAGTACATGGAGCTTATTATACCCCGTGTACGTACATGCAGTCTTTAGCTACGGGGCCTTTATCTAATAATAATATAAAGAGCACTGGCAAAAACCAATAAAGCATATACATACATCTGTAGTCAAGTTAACATTGTGCATCTGTGCACACAATATTGAATATGTACTGTCAAAGTCGTTCGACGGACGAACCCTCGGTTCTCTGTTCCTTGGCCATATTATTTAAAATGCTATGATCAAATTGACCTTTAATCCCCTCATGAAAATTGTAATTTTAAGTTTTATGTACATAAATAACCCACATGTAAAAATACTATCAAAAATGGCAAACTAATTTTAGTTAAACGAATCTGACGTTTAACACATCCTAAAAAAATTTGATTGTATTGGTTAGACATGGTACCGTATTCCGAATGATTTTTCAGAAAGTACAAGTACAGTGTCCTTTTAAAGTACACATTTAATATCACAGGAATGATTACTTATACATTGCATCCACGTGTAAACAGAAGAAGACGAAATTCACAAAGCAGCTGGAAGTCTTAAAGCCAGCAATTATTGTATGTGTAGCAAGATATTTATAAATTATCATATTAGTTTAGCATTCCTTTCGTTTCTTCTATTAAGTCTGAAACAGTGATTACGTAATAAATACGCTTCTTAAAATATGATTTTGTCAAGAGTGAGAGAACACGCATATTATCCTAATAAGTACCTGTGAATATAATATATAATTATTATTATAAAATTATAAATACACGATATACTGAAGTAAAAGTAAGTTCTATTCCTCACAAGGGAGAGTTGGGTTGAAAATATGAAACCTCGTAATATAGAAAAGGCAAATACAGTATATATAATACAAAGATTCGTTTGTCATACACACAAAATGTGTTCTTAAGATCAATGAGAATTTACACCAGCTATATATATACAAGTATAAGTTTATACAAAAAACGAGAGAACCTCCAGCAATAAGAAAAAGGGGGGAATGTGTTTCGTAGACCACATTCATATCATTCACATTCCTCCATCTCGTCAAATACATTTTATATACTCCTTAGCCATTGTAAGCAAAAGTTATAAAAAATGACAGATTTTCAACCCGAGAAACATTACCAATAAGATACATCATGCATATATGCAATTCGAGAAGATACAAATTTATTCATTACAATGACTAATTTCATAAAAAATACACGGGAGAATTCATTCAAAAACAATTCTTACCTCTCCATGATGTTGATGACGTCCGTCGGGTGTGTTTTCAGGCAAGAAATATAATTTTAGACTGCAAAATGATTCATTTCGATCTGTCCATATGAGTTGAATTTCCGCTATGCTGAGTATCGTTGAATCTGGCCAAATTCGTACAGGAAAATGAGATGAAATCGTATAGGATCGACCAACAATTTTCATCGATTTGAAAAACGAGTAAGAGCCATGTTTTCCAAAGCAGCCAGCCAACTGTAGTCAAAGAAAAAATCAATTGCACGATCATTAGTTAGAACTCGAAAGACACATGCATACACTCGGGTATATGAAATACAAAAATATTTTGTGCACAATAAAAAAAAACGCGGCATGGTATAATAACGAGAAGACATGGTTTTTATAAAATTTGTTAAAGTATTTAAGAAAATTGTAGTTTTTTTTCAAAGCAGGTATAGTTCTTGTTTAACGGAATACTATTTATAATTTTTATCAATTATTCCAACATCTCTGTATAATATACAGCTGTACAAATGTGTACAATGTGTATTTATGGCCCCTTTTTAGTGTCGTCCCTCTCTCAATTTTGTTTTTTACGAGCCAAGTAATCTTTCTAAATGTCACGAAGTACGATGAGTCATGACGAAATTGATTGTCTCACAGTGACATTTCTATATGTAAATATGTAGTAGTCGTCCATACTTTCGTTTAGTGTAACATGCTTTCGTGCTTGCTAACCCATTTTGTCATATCTGAGAGAAATTCTCCACAAACATTTTTTAATTGAAAATAAAAACCTGAATCTGAAGAAAATTAACAGGGATGTCATTAGTATAAACTTATTTCGCGCCGGCGTGATGAGAGCTTCCAGCATAAATACCTATCTCAAAATTAATGACGCACTGAAGATGTGACACTGTTGAGTAAAAAGTTGTATCATATCATGAATCATGATTGTTTTTCAAAATCTGTATATAGTGTACATATATCACAAAACCTGGAAAAAAGTTTCACAGGCAAAATTATGGATAATGAACTGCCAAATGAAATACACTGCAAAATGAAAATGTCATAGAATTTTGTTATTTCACATCATGTACAATTTACATCTATTAACTGATTGGTACGCTACATAATAAGGTAAACCGTACTTACTACTTATTACTTACTACAATAGCAGCTCTTTTAATCCATTAATTTCTAGTCACATGCTCCTGAGCATGTGAAAAATTTGCAAACATTTGACCTCACGGTGTGGCCTTCAAAGCTAACGTATTAATTTTGCGAGTTGTCGTTAAACTATTGCATGAATTTATACTTTAAACTGACACTATCAGCGGTTTTTTGCAAGTCACATTTTTTATTATTTTGGAAATCCGACTTTTTAAAGGGTTGAAATAATAAATCTAAATTATGCACCATTAGTTCGTTCGCGGTCTTACCTCTTGTACACGTTTGACGTTCTACAATACTTTGTGCGGGCTCTACATCAAAAGTGTGCTCTACATTATTATGTATTACAGTATAGTATAATAACGTGGGCATTGGAAACTTTATAAAAGGTTTTCTTTTTGCCATTAATTATTTTATCATATCCAGGAAAAGACACGGAGTAAAAGAGAAAAAAAGTTTTACAGAAGATATGCACACCTACCATTTTCGAACAATATGAACAAAATATCTTTCCCAACTTTCTTCTCTTTGAACTTTTATCCGGCTCCAAAGTTTTGCCTATTCGTGTTCATTCATTGAGAATGTAAGTTATATATGACTAGTATTTTTTTATTACACATCACCATGTATATAGTCATTTTAATTTCACACTCAAGTTTGGCAACAATTTGTTTACATTTGAATAATTGCTGTACTTGTTCCAACTTATTTTATTCCTATAGGCTTCCCAAAGTTAAAATCCCCATGTTCTTCAAAGTTGTGATCGAATCACAAGGATGTATTATAAGTTATAATGTATGTACCATATAAGTATGTTACTGGAGTTTTAAATTGCTTCACTAAAGTTTTAATATTTAAATGTAACAATGTACGCAATATAGATACTGAAATTGCAGTCAGTATAATAAATCCAAAGTTGGGGCTGAATAAAGTTTCTATTTAACTGCTCTTGCATTCACTATTTGGGTGGATTCATTATATATATACGCATTAAATATTTTACTCAAGCCCAGTTCTAAACACTAACTTGTACCAGTATTAAATACAGTACATATAATCTGTATCAGAAAATACAATTTGATCAATACATTGTATTTGGTCGTGTGTGTTTTTATTATTGTAAACTTTCATAATTTACAAAACACGTTTGTGCAGAGTGTTTGAGGAAATGGTTTAAATTAAAATAAAGCTATTAAAGCTGCAAAATAATACATTTCTTAATCTGTGCACATTACACACAACTTGCAGTTTAGTTGATTTGACAAACCAAGAAAAGGCTACAGAGAAAGGAAAATCGATAAAAAATTTGATTAAAAATTCACAAGCGATATCAACGTATTGAAAAGTTTCTTTAGAGCCCGTCGTCAATTTGAAAAAAAAAATTGCAATATGGTCGTTTTTACTACAAAACTTTTAATGCATTGTAAATTGAAAGTTCACCACAAGTATTCCTCTACGCATAAATCAAAGCACATATAAATTTGTTATGGCGTATATAATTTATGTAGATAGATATGTACCTATTACCTATACAACTTGTATGTGCAAGCATACACACTGACGTACGTTGCTAATACCGAGAGCAGTCTGAGCTCTTTTATAATTTATGGATTTTCTTGGAATTCAATCTCCATTTTAACAGGTGTAGATATAGGCTCATCTTAATTCTCTATCTTATATGCCACTTCACGTTCAGTATGGTATTCACATCGGTAATTTAATAAAAAAATAACACCTTACGTGTTCAACTCATCTTTCGACAGAGAGATATACATTTTTTCCATTCTGTGTAGTGCAGTAACGAGTGCAAATAAAATTTGTCTTTTCATTTTTATATTCATATACTTTAGTGTAAATCGCGAACATTATAGAACTCGGACGAATCTCCAGAAAAACATACGGACAAAAAGGAAATAAAGTAAAAGTCCAAGACTAACAAGTGGATGAGAAAACAGTGGAAAAGTTTAATGGATTATATTTCCATCTGCAACACAATTATCATTGCGGTAAACGCAAACTCATTTACTCAAGGAAAAGATAGAGATTGTGAGGAGACCAAAACAAGAGAAGCCACTAGAAGAGTTGCTGGTGGTATGGTACCAAATTCTATGTGCACAAAGGAATGGCGCAGAAGTTAAAAAACTCGCATTAATTTAATAGCGCTTTCAAAAAAACAATTCAACCCCTGTTTTTATGCTATAAGAATTGAGTAAAACGTTTTTACTAACAATAAGAACAGTTTTACATTATTTGGAGACAAGATGATGACATGTTCATTCCAAAAAAAAAAATGCCATCAAGTATGGAGATTGTAGAGTAACTATTTAGGTATCCAAAAATATCTAAATTCAGCCCCTATATAATATCATTGCATTTTAAAACCAAGCAATGCTATTATTGCTGCAATTCAAATGCACGTGCAACATTAACCCTAATTCAGATTTTACAAACATTTTTGTTGACACAAGTAACGTTCTTAATTTTTTGTATATATTTTGTTCTAGATTATTTATGAAGAAGTACCAAATGTGACTGTATCTAATTCCAATCCTATTAGATTTCTAGTCATACTTGTCCATTCACAATCTCTTGTAATTCCATACAGTAATAAACCATTCATCCGAGAACGCTGCATAATTAAAAAGGTTTTCGCAGAATATTCTTCTGTCCTTGTGTTATTCATAATTTTATGCAGGAACCATCAAACCATATGCCGATGTGAAGTGATGTGGAATAATTCATGACAAATTCTGGGCTAAATATTTATACAATGTGTCTGTTTTGTACGTTAATACATTGGTTGATTATAAACAATTATCAGCAACTGACATTACTGTTTGAAATTTTAATTGAATGGAGTTGTTCTAGCCAACCATGAATTTGAATTTAAGATCACATCACAGATTCCAAATTAGGAATTTCCAATAAATAAAATCGCCTGCTTATGGGTCTGAAAACGAGAAAATTGCCTACACACATACTGAATTTTAAGGCTAAATTCCACCTTTCCAAAATGCCGAATATTACCCTCGTCTTTCTACATTGGCGAGATTACATTGGGAGCGAAAAAATTACCAGTGACAAGCTATTTTCCTCAGGATGGTAGAAATAATAATTTAAATTGTACACACAGCACGCCGCTGTTTGGTACCTTTATTTCATGTTAGATATCTGTCCTGTACAACCCAAAGAGAATCTAACAAAGACTTGATTAAAGTCGCCATTTTCCAATAGGGTTAAAAGGAAATGTATTTTGCACAAAAGTCGATCGAAAAATTGCATTTTAAATGTCTCTCCACGCCAAAAATCCCCCTTTTCTTCCGTCCACATTCAGAGGAGGAAGTACGTTGTTTCTCCCCTCATGAGAGAGAGACAGAGAGAGAGAACGTCAAAGTTAGCTACTTATTTCGTTTACTGCATCGTCCTCCACACCTACTTGCGTATTCTATACATGTAGTCAACTCTGGTTTATACATTGTACTAGAATCTTTTCCAGACATACATAAAAAGTATTTCAGGCAGTTTATATATATTATTACAGAATAAGCTTATAAGTTTTCTAGTGAGCTCACATGAAGAACAGACATAAACACAAAACGCTATCCTCCATATTTACTGTGTATACTTATCAGGCTGTAAAAATCCAACTATGTACATACATACACATACTTTTCAACAAAAAACTGGTCTGGATATGCACCTGAAACATGCGACTATACATACACACGTTATGATATATAACTTTTCAAGCATATTATGAAACTACTATGTATGTACTCCTTTCCGAATTGATGGTTGAATTATATCGACGATACAGCTGAGTAATATAATAAAACTCTAAATAAACTTAACTATAGTATAAAAAAAACTCTCAAAAGAAGAATGTTTTGATATGTACTGTACATATGATTTCCGTGCAGATTAAATTTCGAATTCAAATCGCTGAAAAAGTCATGATATATTCCCGATCATATTATCAATGCGTCGTACAGTTAATTGTATTTTCCCCTCGTCGTTTTTTCTAGTAACCATCGACATGTAATGAGCAGGCGTCAATTTCCTGCACATTTAGCCTAAATGGTGTGGGGATAAGAAACGCGTAGTTTTTTTCTTTATAATATTATTTCTTGCTTCTATTAATAAAATTGAATCACCATGAATATATAATATATATTGTAGCTATGTTATAGCTACAATATGAATAACAATTAATACGGTACAATTATTATTCAATAAATGCATCATAAATGTATTTCATAAATGTGAAATGGTATACTTAAGAGAGTATGAGTGCTACCATATCAAGTAAGTACATACAATAGAGGAGAATATTAAAAATGACGATAATCAAATAGTATATATTTACCACAAGAAATGTTTGTTTAAAAATAAAATCGTATGTACACATTGTACACCTTATTATTTGATCTTTGAGCAAATTTAGCTGACACATAAATGAAACACGACGGTATAAATATACGCTTGACGTGGAAATAGACCTAAAATTAAACCCAGGAAAATATTCTAATCGTGAGATTTTTAAACATTGTACAGGATGGTAATGAAAACAGTGAGGGTTGCTAGTCATTCTCTAGTATCTACACAGAGTTGAGCTTCCATATTATCGAACCAAATGGCTGAGAAAAGCCAAAAAAAAAAACTTTTTTTATGGCAACCCCATGTGTTTACATGGGGTACACATTACGTAAAAATAAGTATACAATGGAAAGGCATGGCATGAAAAATCAGAACAGTATGATTATGATAAAAAATAAAATACAATGAGCATGTAAAATTAAAGCAAGTCTATTTTACTGCAGTATTTTTTTCTTTTGATAAGTTCTTGAAGACTATCTTTAATACTTTGGTGGACACATTTGAAATGTAGTACATAATACAAATTACGGAGGATATAAATCCCATGTGTATAAGTACACATACAACACAATACATTCGTCAGGAAAAAAAAATACTTATCGGCGTTCATGTAATTCAATGACAAATTCGTGGGCTTGAAGACCTTGAGCGATTCTTCACAATAAGTATAAATTGCAAATAAATTATTACACGTTTGATATATTTCAATATTTATGCATATTTCCCTTCTTTCGTCTACTCAAATTACTTCTTTGTTCAATTTCTGTATTTCCTTTACATAAAACATTTAAAACAAATTTAATGCTTATAAGTATAAATACAGCATAATTTTGTATGCATAGGATGTAATAAAATCTCCTTTTAAATTGAAAGTTTTTATCCATTTATCGACTTTTTTTATTCGTTTTTCATGACAGTTCAAGAATTATTTTTTTATCAAATCTTTATCATACAATATAGGCGTTTCTGTTAGATAATATCCTTTCCTGCCTACCATCATCAGTTATTAAATGCAACAATATCTTCATTTATTCACAATGTTCATACATACATACATACTATATGCATACTATTGCATACCTTCCTAATACGTACTATCAATGCTACAATGAAACGTTAAAATATTTAAAACAATATAGTTCTCTATAGGAGACGTGGCAGCTTTCAGCCTGTAATAAATTCATTGAACTATGTTTTTGTTTCTCTTTCGTTCTCAATTTGTTTTATCCTCATAATTATGTATTATCCACCATGATTTTGTTGTAATATTTTTTTTCGTTTATTGTTATTCTGTGAAATAACATCTGGAATAAAGTCCATATTCAAACCACACAATATCAATAATAATCAAAACAGTTTTTCCAATTTACAATGGATCAGTAAATTGGAAAACAAGTTTGCTTCAACTTTGGGTAACATGGGTAATTTTTTTTAAAACCACTTGCAGCATTGCCACATTCAAGAATTAAATGTCGGCGCATTACTCTTGTTCTCTAGCGTATTTTTTTCATCTTGTTTCTATATGGGTAGACTTAATTTTAAAATACTTGATTCAATTGAGATGGGAACAATGTCGAAACTGCTATTTTAATTTAAAACTTTGAATAATCCATAGATGCAAAAAAAAGATTTGTTGTTGATTCCCGTTTTTTGACATAGCACATCCTATAGACACGTGAGGCAACTCTTTGCGTGTTCCATAAAAAGTATTTAATCATTAAATTTTAATGTGTAATCCGTCAATAAAAAAAACTGATAGATAACTAGAGACATAAAACTTGAAAAAGAAAACCTAAACCACCATTTGAAACTTCATTACAATTGGCAATTATTAAACTTATATGTGCATAAAGTACCAAATACACGTAGAGATTATTGTCAATTATTGCCCTCTGACATTGGATTTGACCTTTTGAACGTTACAATAATTATACGACAACGAATACAGTGGTTAAAATTAAAGTATAATAAATATGAATTGAATTTGGTTAGTATATATATTTCTTCCGTTTCGTGTTTATCATTGACCTATCAGTGACTGCCTGTCAGTGATGGAAGTTTTACCTTTTACAAAATGTATAAGTTTGAGTAAAGTCACTAAACACGTCACGTAATGAGGTCAGACCAATTCTGAGTTGGAAGTTGGGTATAATAATGTTGAAAAATATTGTTTTGACTTAAATTGAGGTCGTTGTTGTAATTGAAAACAAATTCCAAAACGCTTTACCTGTTATTAATAATTTATCGTATAGTTTTTTTTAATCCTACACTGCCGTCTTTTTTAAATGTGATTTAGAATGATTTTATTTATTAAATTATTAAAAACAAATCCATAATTGAAAGGGAAAGCTGTAAACTTACACGATTTCATTGGTGTATCAAACTCGGAAACACTTGTTTATTTTCATGTAAAATTCCAAGTTGACAGAATAATAATACTAGTGGGAAAATGACGTACATGTACATATAGCGTCTACATTTCTACACACCTTTTACTTGCCTTTAATGTATATGAACGTTCGTACACTAAATTACATAGTTACGGCCTGAGTATTACATTCTGAGGAGCAAGTTGTAAATTTGAGCCACAGAATATTGTGGATTTGAACAAAGAGTAAAGGGAATAATTTGTTGCATTTGATAAATTATGTCGGCTTCATATATGTATATACCATCTGTACAAATTCTATATTCTTCCTTGTTCGTAGAACGTACTTACGGAGACACTATATATATGCACAAAGAACAAACATGTCCTCCACACAAAATCCTACGATGACTACCTAAACAATTCTTTCGTATTTATGCAATTTATTAATAATCGGCTTTTACAAAAATCTGTTAAATTATTTTAAATAAATTGACAATATGTTTCCTACAACTTACAAATGAATGAATATCTTATCCATTAAATATGAATAATAAAGCTTTAGAAATTGAGAAATATGTTCTCCCTATAACTAATTTAGTGTACTATCTAAAAGCTAATTAAAGAGTAGTTTCAAATTCTAAACACAGCGCTAGTATTTGATAAATACTATTGAAGTAATTAAATATACAAAACAATATACTGACTCACTTTGGATACGTCTGATATTCACCAAAAAAATAACGTTTACCGGTAATACGACTTTCTTAACTGTGACTCGAGAATTTGATATTATATCCATTAGAAAACTGTCATTATATACATAAATTATGCATATACTACATGCTATGGACGTTTTCTTTTCTAGAGAAAATGCCCAAAGCCATTATTAAAATATTGCCACACAATCTTCGTCTCCGTAAATTGTCATGATTAGAATTTTAAACAAAGAAAATGACATACCTAGTACCTACGATATAATTTTTTTACTTGCTGGTCGTACATTTAAACTGGATTAAGTATAGTCAAACATGTTGCTGAATATTATGTGTTATTTACCCTGTTTTAAGTCTAGTATAAAACTACTCCATACGTGAATAGTGTGTATAAATTAAGTGCTTCAACTTTTAAAGATTCGAGGAAAATATCTTGTAAATAATATTAAGTGTAATTGTTATAGGTAGTAGGTAATAGTATAGGTATATAGTATAAAATTATACCACATTTAAATATTACACACACTTAAGACATTAGAAACCAGAAACAAAGAAGAATGCATGACGTGACGTCATGGTCATCAAATGATCAATTTCATGGCCGAAATGTTATGCAGTCAATTCGGTGAGTTAAATATTCAACCAAACCACATATGTATGTAAGTAGGTAGGTAGTAGTAGGTATACATAATATAGTATAATACCTAGGTATACATATGACATGATTCACGTATGCACTGCTACTTGGACTTTGACTATATATATACAAGTAATACACAAGGGAAAAGGAAGCAGATGTTCGACATATTCATGTTTTCATTCAATTAAAAATGTATAGAATAACGCAGGAGATATATACATAGATATTTTATGATGAATTGAAAGGACGAGTATCTTGGTCCACTATGAATCATTCAATGAATAAACTTTCAATATTAAAACAAACTAAACCGAAGTACTCTATATACCCACCAATATTTTAAGTAATTGCAAAAATCCTCGTTTCATTTCTTTACAAGAGAAAACAAAATTAATACCAGTACATATACATATACAGATATTAAGCTGATTTATGTATCAAATCATTTCGTGATTACCTAATCCTAATTCATATTTCATACAGTGCATGGATTAATAAATAATGAGACAGTACATTGAATGCTGAAACAAAATATTACAGTTTTTTTCCATGTATTTTTTTAATTTGGTAGTAGAATTACCTGCACTTCTTTATCCTTAGTAGAAGACCCCATATTTGGCAAAGTGTCTCTCTGCTTTGAAGATTTTCGTGCACCAAAAAAACAAAACTCTTTTTTCAAAAGTGTAGGGAAAAATCACATGAAAATCTTATCGGTGTGTATTGATTGTGACGATGGTTATACTCAAGTTTCCTTCAATCTGTATATGGACACACGATAGTATGTATTATATTGGCTGCACGTTATCTAAGCATATTACTGTTGTTATTATTAAAATTGGATACTTTTTATCGTGAAACGTTAGAACAAAGGGTACAGAATATTTTTGATGTTTTCACTTTTGGACTTTAACTTTTCTTGGAACACTATAAGATATATATAATTAT
>JAIUND010001887.1:0-28851 GCA_034699125.1 Gisinianus flammeolus | reverse complement strand
TGACATACTAGAAGCACTTTTATGTAGCTCAACTCCTTCATACCAAATATCATTTCATGTTGAACCACCTACGTACAGATGTAGACAATAGACAACAAAACAAATAATCTAAGGAAATGTTTCTAGCATGTGTGATGCGTCATGTCATATCGTTTGGCCACGTGCACAATACGTCCAGGAACCCGACATAAATCCAGCATAACAAACTCTCATCAGCCCATCATCTTGCCATAGCTATAGGTCTCATTTTCGTTTTCATTTTCATTTTTGTTTCGAGTCTTCTCCTTCTTTGTTGATTCCTCATGGACTTGCACACAAAGAGTGGGAAATGAACATTTGATATAGCCATATCATATGAATTACTTACTCTCTTATTATTAGTGTGTCTGGCCGTATTAACGAAATGAGACAAACACTTTTTTTCCCGCTAAATAAGAGAAAAAATGAAAATGAAGGTAGTACTTTGGCTAATGCAGATACTTATACGAAGAAACTTTAAATGGTTGAAATGCAGCAAACAAAGTGCACACACACAAATGTTGCAATGTACAGAGATATAAGATATTTGAATTTCTTTAACAAATTGTTTGTCTTTGAGGTTTTTGGGAATTCAAGTGGACGGGGAAAACTTTTGAATTTTTTAACAACAAACCTTGGAAATTGCCATGGCAATGGTGCTGATGAGTTTCATAAAAGGAATTCCACGTTTCCCTATAGTGGTTTCCTCTGTAGTTTGTAGAACCCGCAATTTATTTGTGAATGATTTGGGAAAAGTTTGACAGTTATGAAGTTATACAGTACAAAAGTGCCAAGAGCTAGTTTGAAACATGTACACTACAGATATTGATTAAAACGAGGTCAGTCCAGTCTGGATACACAGATTTTTTTGTGTTCTTCTACAGGCTCAACAGGCTTTGAATTATTTACATTTCACTTGTGAGTGGATTTCCGAATGGCTCACTAGATAAAAAAAAGTCTGCTTACATTACCGGGATTGGGTGTTGTGCTATTGCCCTATTGCATAGCTATTTGCTGTAGTTGATTGTTCACATGAGGAAAATGATTTTCAACAAATATGTATTCTATGGACTAAATCCTAAATTTAGACAAGGGGAAAAGAAAGAGACTCTCAAGTACCTCAATAGTTTCCCTACACACTTAAAATTACATCATTTCTCTGATTGTGCTTAACAGGTAGATTTCTACTTTTCTACACAGAATATAAAAATCCGGGAAATTGTGATAGGTACTTCATATTCAGAAGACTCAAAACGCTTCCTCAACATCCAGCATGTAGTTTGTACTTTTGTACGTTGCTGAATCAGGAAAACTCATCGTCAGACGAAAAAAAACTTGAACAGAGTGAAAAAAAAAATGTCAAGTTCTGGGATTTTGTAAGTGATTTTTTTGTAGAGTTTCCCCAAACATTAAAAAAAATATGGAAATTTTGTTCACTTTTGAGAGGGGGATAAGATTGGACTAATTATGTCATTAGACAAACTTGCCTTTCAAAATATAGATATTCTACCAATATCAATAATAATCTTGCTGGAATTCAATTGTCTCTCCGAGAGTCAGAGCTGAGTTGTTGAGATTTTTTGAATTCCCTATTCTAGCCCACTTGAGACATGTTTTAATGGAAGATCCTCTATTTTTTCATGTCTGGACAAAAGGACTTGAGACTCATTTACGAGCACAATGGCATTGCCATGATCACGAGCACAAGGTTGTTGATTTCTATTTCCCCCCTGCAAAACTACAAAACTACACAGGAATGATGAAATTACATATAGGAAATCCAAAATTTGGGTTGCACCATCAGTTTTGAGTTTTGAGTTTTGAGTACATTTCTTAGAAAATTGAATTACATATATGAAATTGTGCCGTTACGTTATTTTATATCGTATGTTACGGACTAGTTCTCAAACTTAAAGTTTTCCGTGTGCAAATTGAAATGCTCTCCTGTTGGAAATGTCTGTATGTTTCGTGTTTCGTGATGTGACCCGCCCATGTGCGTAAATTTCCATCAGATCAAGAACGGTTTTTGAGTTTTCGCTTTGAAGAGAAGGGAATTCTAAAACTTTGTTCTGCTGTTCATAATTCATAATTAAAGTTTGTATGTACATACCCGACACTCTCACACATTCTGAAATGTGTGTTCAAAGGTGAGATGAATTTTTGGAAGACTCGGGACTGTGAAGAAAATTGAAATTATTACATGCTATTAAAAGACTCGACTTCCCACTGTTTCCTCAATATTACAATCCCAACGAAACAACGATTATATACAAAAGGAAAACGAAACGAAGAAGAATGAACAAGTTTTTAGTTGAAACTTTTGGATTCTTGGCTCTCGTGTTTGGTACTGAGGGAGTCAAAGTCAAAGTCAAAGCCAAAGCCAGAAAGTCGGAAGGAATAGAAAATAGAACAAGACGAAATAACAGAATTACGAATATAACGAGAACAACTGACGATCGTTCCCCAGTAGTTGATTATAGTTGCTTAAATGATTATCTCCATCTAAATTTTCACATTTCCTTTTTTAGTGTGCCCTTATGTTTGATTGTATGACCTCTCACTGGATTCCCAATCGGCCCTGCCTCTGGCCATTTAATTTGACGTTGACGACTATATTTTCCCCCCCTTGTAAAACTTTTTTTCTTCCCTTTTTTTTGCCTTTCTCCCCACTTAAACTCCTCAGCACAAGTCATTACCTACTTCATTACTACAAAGAGGGAGAGAGAGAGAGAGGCAGAAAAAAGAGAAGGAGAATATAGAATATCTCTCTCACACACAAGCGTACATACTACTACATACATACATTTATAAATAAATTTCCTTCGTCCTGAACCAATCCCAATATTTTTTAGTTGATCCCCCCAATTTCTTCTTGCACATTTGCTATTGCTATGGCTGTCTCTGTCCCTGTAATTTTCCCTATTAAACTTGTCGTTTCTCCTGCCGTTATTTTATTGTTATTATTATTATTATTATGGGTCTCGTCAGTGCATTGGTTATATATTCGTGTGGAGTGTGCATTAGACATGAGCTCAAGTTCCCTGCTGCACTTTGTCTTGACATTTGCTGCACCAAGTCTTGGTCTTGAGTTGTTATTTGTCGTATACGTTGAATCGTCATCGTCGTCGGGTTGCAGTCGTAATCGTATGCTGGTTGGAAAGTCTAGATTTTCTTTCTTCTTGTTTGAGAGAGAGAGAGAGAGAAGTGGAGGAGTGTGACAGGATGCGGGAGAGAAATAGAAAAACGTAAAAGTAGAGAGAGTGTCGAGACAGAGACAGAGAGAGAGACAGAGAAGAGGGATATTTTTATTATGATTCCGGACGATCTGGATATTATATGGTGACATATGCTACAGAAAATGGTAAATGGTCTTTTTATATTTCTTTTTTCTCTCTCTCTCTCTCTCTCTCTTTCTTCCCTTTTTCTTCTCTCGTCAGTTGGTGCATGCAGTTTTGGATGGTTTCAACATTGCAACATTGATCTCAGATATTTCTCTGTCACATACTAGCAAATCACATTACGAGCTACGAATTACAAATGTTTTTTATTCTTCTCCCCTCTTTCTCTCTTTCTCTCTCTCTCTCCTCAAATTTTGAACTCGGCCTTCCAACTCTCAACTGTAACTGTGAAATCGAAATTTGCTGCACTTTTTAATAGGAACAACAGAAGTTTTACACTCTGTTTTTTATTTTATTTCATTACATTTTGGGACTGCTCCACTTCTGTATCGTAAACTTTTTTTTCCTTATTCCTTGGTCAAGGCTGGATATTCCATAAAAAATAAAAATAAAAGTTTTCCACATGACCTCATCCTGTGCAATCTTCAACTTGGAATCTTTTGCTCTATAGGACTTGGATTGAAAACGAAACTGCAATTGGGATAGACATTTTCAGTGTTTGCTCTTACTCAAGTTGTGTGTGAATATTTGAAGAGAATTAAATTTAATCCAGAGGAAACATTTTAGTACAAACTCTTACATATTATAATTCTATAATTGTGGTTCTAGTTGTACAGAGCAACGAGTAGGAAAGCATTTAGAAGGGCACTAAAATGAAATGAGCCCTTTTCCTCTCTCGCTTTATCACTTGCTGAAAATGCCCAAATTCCTAAACTAAATGCTACGAATACGACGACGACTGCATGTTTGCAAAAGCAATAGTCAGAGTCTATATACGTTGGGATATTGTAATATGGTGACCGTGATGATGATGGAGCCCAAGAGTACAAGGAAATGTGAACATTACCCAAATGTGTTTTCACTGCCAAAGTCAATAGGATGTTACTTAACTAATTAAAGAGAAGACCCACAGCTCTCTCCATCTCTTTCTTTCTCTCTCTCTCTCTCTCAGTCCCAGAATAAACTGATTAGCTCCTTTAGTGGAGCTTCTCCAGTCTTAATACTTACTCCAATGCCCGGACAATAAGTAAAGTAAAAGACTTACAGGAATATTCTGGATTGGAGATCCATAGAAATTAGGAGATTGTCTTTTCTGCTGCTGCTTCTCCTGCTTCTGCTGTTGCTGTGGTGCAGTGTGGTGTGGTGCGGTGCAGTGGTACTTGAACTGATTAGTGTTTCGACTGTGGCAATGGCGAGAGCTATGGGGATTCAGTGAGATTCGATCATCCATTTGTATGGATCTTCTTATGAGTGACTTTCCCTCCTTCCCCTTCCTTCTCGCTCTCTCTTTATACTCTAGCCAATTTCCACTATGAATCTCACTATAGGGCTATCGCTATATCTATGATTTGGCTTCATGTCCGTCGATCCTCACAATGGTCATAAATATAAGACTTCCAGTTATCAATAAACAAACTTGGCTTCTGTTAAGGGCGTGCAACCTCACTAATAACTATTTATAACCTCAATAATAACTACTTATAACCTCATCCGTATTCTCATCCTTGGGAACTCTCTTGATACTACTTTGACTTTTGCTCACTCGGCAGCCAATTCACTGTCCTAGAATCTCACTTGATACTACTTAAAGCGCGCTGTAACTCACTTTGTACATTAACTCCAAATAACTCACTTTAATGCAGTCAGTATCAACTGAACCTCCAGATGGGAGTGAATGACGTGAAACGCACAATCCGACACAGTAACACCGAGTCCCCAAAATATTTCCCTTGAGCACTCGGCTGTCACACTTCTTCTTTTCAATCCTAAAACTCTATTTACTCAGACGGCCGTAACCTCACATATCTTAAATGGCCCGCTTCCTTACCAAGGGCCTAGTCAAGTCCCTGAAGTTAGCCCTAATTTGACACGGCAGGAAACTATAATAAGTCCTATCCAACGCATTGACTAACTTCTCATAACTCTATCTGTAGCACGTAGCAACATATATAAATATGTTGCAATACTTTGGGTCATACAAGGAGAAGATGAAGATGGGAGAAGAGTAATAGAAAGAGGAATTCCCTAACCTCAAAATACTTTTGGTTTTCTCTCTGTCCTCCACAGACAGAAGACATATAGGGAAAAGTGAATGGATGGAAGAAGAAGGAGTGGGGGGACTTTGACGACTCATAGAGCAAACGTTATGAATGCTGTGTCTTGAATCCGAATGCGAATCTGAATCCAAGTTTTGGCAGTGGAGTGATAGAAATACGGTGGTTAGACATAATATGCCTATTACACATGGGATATTTAGTACTCTCGAGACTTTTGTCATATGCATAAAAGAAATGAGTTGAATAGAGGAAAGGGAAAGAGAGAGAGAGAGTGAGTGAGAGCGAGAGAGAATGGGTACATTTCGGAGGAAAGTCTTCTTTTCCATTCTGTGGATCCACACTGCCAAGATAGTGAGGAAAAGTGGAGAGAAGTATCTGTGGAAAATGAAATACGGTTAGTAGTAAAAGGAGTAGAGAGTAGACGAGAAGTGTGTGTAGCAGTTGGAGGTTGGACTTTTGGAGAAGAAGCTGGAGCTGGAACTGAAGATGAATCCGGAGAGTGGAAGTGAGAGTGAGAATACTCTCGTGTTTGTCTCGAACGAACCATGGATGAGTTGAGAGAGAGAGAGAGAGACAGAGTGAGTGGAGACCTACGTAGTGTATTTGGGGATGCTTCTCCATGATGATCAAGTTATCTATCTCCTGGGCCGTTATAATTAACGTTTCCGCTAGACTTGATGAAAACTGTCATT
This sequence comes from Gisinianus flammeolus, assembly GCA_034699125.1. NCBI lineage: Eukaryota > Metazoa > Arthropoda > Collembola > Symphypleona > Katiannidae > Gisinianus > Gisinianus flammeolus. Next base: position 22,686 of record JAIUND010001887.1, on the reverse strand, counting down.
CTGTTTTATATGTTCCTTTACGTCCTTGTCATTGCCGTTCTTCGTTCCTTCAGAGTTTGATTCTACTCCTTCTTCCTTCTTTCTTGTCTTCTCTCTCTCTCTCTGGCTGTCGTTGTCGTTGTCGACGTTGACGTCTTGAGCCTTTCTTCATTTCATTTCCATTCGTGGTATTATTTTTCAATGAAAAGCTTTCTCTTTCTCTTCAAGAGTCTCCTCCTCCTCTTCATTACATCTTGCTTTAATTAAGAGAGATCCTCGCGACACGACTCTACCTCCCAGTCTTTCTCTCTCTCTCTTGCAAATACCAAATACTCGAGAGCTCTACACTCACATCACATGCGGGTAGCTCCTAGTTGAAAATTACTCACTCGTGTTGTTCAAGAAGATTCAAGAAATTTGGATGTAAAACATAAGAAGACGAAGAATAAGACGATATAAAATATAAGATGGGTTAAGGCTTCAGACTCTCTTTTCCTAATGAATAATGAACTTAAAAAGTGTGAAGGTGGTGAGAGTGAGAGAGAGATAAAGAGAGAAAGAAAGACAGACAAATACTGTCTCTATCTACTGGAGCTTTTTTGTTTTCTCAAGATTTCTTGGAAAACAAGCAAGAAAAAAATGATTTTTTCCACTTTCCACTTTGAATTTTGTGTATTCCAGTTTGAATTGGAAAATGTTGAATGTTGGAAGTTGGAACCTTCTCCCTATGTTTTCATTGTCTCCCTGTTCTTAGTCTTTTGTCTGAGTATTCTGTCTTTGTTCTTCTGTTCATTCGGATTTTTTTTTGCCGTGACTCGACTCAACTGAAGTGTTTCATAATATCTAAATTTCCACGGGGTACATGTACAATGTCTCTCTGTATCTACATATAGTATTTGAGTTGAATTGTTGATAACTGTGGAGACGTAGGCAGGTTGAACGAGTACATAGGACTTGGGACTTGCGATGGAGGATTGAAATGAGAATTTGAATATTACAGAGAGAGAAAGTGTCGGTAGGTTTCTGTGGACGAGGATGCTGACACGGAGGGAACAGTGAAAGCGAAAAGCGAATGCAGTTTTTCCAATTTGCTATCGGGTATTTGTATTAGTATTTTGGCATTGTATTGAGTGAGAACTCGAAAGATTTGAGACAGGCGAGGACTAGAGAAAATACAGAGACATGGAAAGAGAGAGAGAGAGAAAGTGGGAGAGCAAACGAAAGAGAAAAGAAAAATGATTTGAGAGTCCATGACATGTGGTGGCTTCATGTTGAAAAGTTTTATGTCTGATCATAAAATTTTCTCATTTTTGTTTGTCAGAGTGACTAGAGGCTCTCTCTTGACTTGTTCCCGAGGAAGAAGCTGCTGAGACGACTGATTTTCAACCAAAAAAGAAAAAAAAACCAAGAGGATAATACAGTCTGCCGTATATACGATATATATCGACAAACGGAGAAAGAGAGAGAGAAAATCCGAATTTCCGAATACAAATACAGAGCAGGCGGTCATCATCAAGGAATTTACCCGTTTCTCATCATCATTCTGTTGACGAATGTGGTTTCAACCCGGACCCCAGAAAAATTTCCACTTGATAATTGAGTCGGGTGTTTCTTGAGCCAAGATCAGGACCATCTTCCCCCCCAAAAAAACATCAACCAAGGTTTGTAACACTTTTTCATCTCATTTCATTTCATGGCATATTGCAGACAATGACAATACATATCGGAACATCCGCATTTTTTGGCATAAAGGTAAACAATAGAGGAACGTAACTTAACGTGGGTGTTGAAAGGTTCATGTGCAGGCAAATTGGTAGAAATATGGAAGTTCAAATTTACATTTTTCTATACTATGTCATCCCGTTTGGTGTATGCATTTTTTATTTATTTGGTCGCGTATACAATATACATGAAGGAATTATGTAATGTTGTTGGCAGGTAATATAATAGAAGGGAAGAAAAGATACACACACAACACAAACACGAAAAGACAAATACTGATACAAATATGTACAGCGAATAATATTTTCCCTATCTTTCCCCCCGTTTTTTTTCGAATTTCGAATTTCGTTTCCGAATTTGCTAGATATTTTTTTATATCTACTGGCTGTGTATTGTGTGTGTGTGTGAAGAAGTGTGAATGAGATTTGTAGGGAATGTACCAAGGATTCGAAGGAGAAGACCATGGAATTTATTGTAAACCATTTTCCCCTTTTTTTCCTCCCTTCCCCTCCTTCTCTCTCTCCTCATAACATTTTATCTGACATCTTTACTGTGGTGTTGAAAACTCGCTTTGAATCTTCTAGAGCTCTTGGCTCTTGGATTCGGATTTCTTTTTTTGAGGGCTGCGAATTCAGAGGATTCTTTGGATTATATGTACAAGATTCAAACCATGCATACATATAGAATAGGAATAGAGATATAACGAAAAAAAACTACACAGTACACACAGATGTACGAAAACTCACCCACTAGCCGACCAGCTAGAGAATTTGTATTCTTATTCTTCCTTGCTCCTGCCCTCCTTTTTTTACATTCTTCTTATTTTTTATCCATGGCATGGACAAATAAAATTATATGACATGGCTTTGTACTGTATGCAACTCAATTCTACCTTCCAAATCCCAAATGTCTATACGTCACTATTTTTTTCTCTCAGAATCTCGTCTTAAAAATTGGTTTCTTTCTAAAAAATTTGAGTTCTCTTGGACTACTTTGGATGATTGCAAATGAGGGAGTAAATTCTAATTCCTCATCTTATTTCTTTAGGACGAGTGCACAAGACAAAGGACGGGGGAGAAGGTGAAAGTATTTTTGAGTAAGGAAAGGAAATTTAGTGTTTTGTTCTCTCAAGAGACCATGAACGCGCGCGACATGAGATGAAAATAATTCCAATTCATATTCAGTATATAAATACAAATGTTTGCATTTTTCTCATCCCTTGTGGCTAAAATGCAATTCCCTTGCATTGTCAACACTTCTCAACGACTAGGACAAAATTCGAAGCTACGACTTCTTTGCATAAACGGCCATATGTACGCCCCCGTGTTTTCTCCATGCAAGCGAGCGAGAGGCACAGAATGAGGAACCAAATGGAGGATCGCCCAACTTAATGCCTGCACATTTTCTTGTACTTATATATATACAGATAGTTTTGTACTTTGTATATATATTTTGCTTTGTATCCTTGTCGCTTTCTATTGTCTCCTCGGTTTTGGTATGTACATATCACAATGGAGAAAACAAGCCGTAATTTTTTGTTACAAATAGTTATGCTGTGTAATGTGAGCACAAAGAGGGGCGAGTGAGAGTAATAAGGCCGCTACCCGGAAAATAACAGCTCAACCTTTTTGCTTGAGAGAAAGAAAGAAATTCAAGGAAGGATAGAAAGATAGAAAGGGGAAAGGAGAGTAGCTTCTTTTTCGCTGCTGGTAGTCCTCTCTTCCTCTCGTTTCTTCTTATTTATTTTTCGGGGAAAGTCTGGAGACTTGGAGAGTCTGGAGAATGAATGAAGGGGAAACGACGTCCGTGTGTGGAGGAAGTTTAGATGCAGTTGTGAGCTCTGAGAAAGAAAAGAGGAAAACTGTTTTCCTCTCTATAGTTTCGTTTCTTGTTTTTATCTAGGTTTGTTCCAAGGTTGAGGATTCAGGATGGAATGGAATGGGAAATAGAGAGCGAGGGAGAGAAAGAGAGATTGCTGAAAAGTGAAAAATTGTAAGAAAGGAAGAAAAAAAACTTCATCTGCTCACTGACGATGATTATGATGTGCTCACATCAGTATGACATTCAACGCCAGTTTTTCCTCTCAGTTTCCTCTCGTTTCACATGAAGAGAAAGGAGAGAGAGAGAGAAAAAGGAAAATACTGATACAGACTGAGTGAAGTTGATGGTGTAGATCCACCGCTCACATCATTTTCTCAACTTTTACTATGAGCTGAAAGTGTCTCTTTTTTTTAAAAAAAAAGGAGAAAAGAACTACATATAAGTGAAGGAAAGTCGGGTTGACTTGCCTCAAGTTAGTTGACGCGACGGTCTTCCAACCAACTTTCAGTTTTCAGTATTTTCGTCTCAAGTTGTCGTTGTCGTTGCCGTTGTCACAGTTCCCCATAGAAACTCCCGACTCCTTTGCATTATTTCATTTTATTTTATCTGTCTTTTGTACCGACACTGAGAAAGAGACATGGAGCATGAATGTGAATGTGAATTTGCGAATTTGAAATACGAAATGTGAAATACGGGAATATTTGTAAGGTTAAGGCGAGAAAGAGAAAGAGAGAGCTAGAAATGGAGAGTTGGGTTGGGGGTACAGGTGCCACTATAATTCCGGAATGTATCTACAGGGAATTCCTCAATTGAGCAGTATACGTATGTCGAGGTCGGTTTTTAATTTACGCAACGCAACTTTCCATCTGATTCGACGAGGAAAACTTTATCTTTTCATTCCAATGGAGGCCATCTCCTTCTCCTCCTCTTGCTCTTACTCTTACAGTCTTACTCTTACCCTTGCTCATCCTTCTCTTCCTCATTTCACATAAACGAAAGGAATGAGTTTGAGTGGATTTCATTTATCTTTGAATTCTATCCCAGTTTGAATTCCCTATGACTTCTTCCATCTAAATTTGAATTTCTCTCATATATGAACAATGAACACACACATACACTGCTGGAATTGTTGGATTATTTCTAGCTCTCCGTGAATGTACGTATGTTTGAGTCTTTATTACAGTTGTTTCCCTTCCTTGAGATGGTATTGTGTAGTTTATTTTCATACCATAAGAGCCATGGATATAGATTTGGGTTTTTAGGGTTTATTGTTTAACTGGAGGGCAATGGAAATGGGAATGGCAATGGCAATAGGAATGGAATGGGAAGACGGTCGACTGTGAACAAAAGAAGGTAAAACATTTCGTATATATCGACCAGTCTATTATCGGCTTTTCAGTCGAGTTCTCCAGGCTTCAATTCCGTTTCATTCACTTTGAACCTCCGCTGGAAAACTGGAACTCTCTCTCTCTCTCTCTTTCTCTCATTTCTGTCTTCAAAATTGGCATCCTGCCCAAGAAATGAGTTTGCAAATAAAGCTATTAATGTTCCAGTTTTTTGGGGGAGGATCGAAATCCACTGTCTGTCTAACGAAATACATCCACACCACATATGAATATCTGTATGGAATGGGATGGATCCAATGGAATGGAAACCAAAAAAAAAAATACACTACTGATATTATTCTCCCTTTAACCCTTTTTTCTTCTTTTTGTACGCGCTCCAGAGAAAACAAATGAAATTCATTTGTAAGGAGAGTAAAAGAGGTTGATGGAGAACGTCGAACCATCACAAAACTATATCGTATACACAAATATTTCCTTTCCCCTTTCCCTGGTATGTGGATTGTTAGTTGTTTGCTGGATTTTGAATTGTTTTTCCCCTGTTCGTTTCCCCACTTGAGTTGTGGAGAGAAATGAAAAAAAAAGAATGAAACAAGGGAATTGTAGAATTGTATTGCATTCCGGGGTTGTTCAACGAGAGACTCCAGTTTTTTGAAGACGAGATGTTTGTTCACTAGTTAATTTAAATGACATGATTGTTTACATGTTCCTTCTCGGTTCCTTCAAAAAAAATGAAAAAAATGAGGGAAATAACGAAGAAATGTGCTGCTAATTCAGATATCAGATATGTATTCATGTTGAAATGGAAACTATCATCTGTAGTCGTATTTGTATTTGTAGAGCTGGAAGGGAAACGCAAAACTAATTACAATTTACATACACAGTTGTTTCAGTGTTTTATTTGAAACTTTGAGCTTCAACTCGTGGTATTTTTTGAGGGTTATGTTCAACTTTTCAATTGGTGTGAATACTGTGAATGTGAATGGAATGCTTTGAGACTCAAAGATGGCTGTTTTTTTTTGTGTTTTTTCCTCTTGTGTTTGTGCGTGTAGCTTTGAAATAATGTGTGTGTATATTTTTAGTTTGGCAAGAAAGATGAGGATATATAATGTATGAATGTATCTATCTTAGGTATACATAGTGCGTAAGAACTTTAACCGTACTGGAACATAATGAAGTTTAGCTGAGCTCGGTCGGACACCCTTGAGGTTTCGGCACGAAGTCAAGTCAAGTGAAGAGAGAGAGAGAGAGAGAAGAAAACCCCAGCCAGACTCATTCCATTCCATCCGTGGGTAATTGGGCAATTTTTCATTCTCTGACTGACCGCTGCGGAAAATAAGACATCATCATCCTCTTCATCTTGACTCCTTGCGTACTCTTTTTTGTATACACACATTACACACAAAAACACATGGATTGAAGGTTATATCTGTATAGGAACAGCAGAGGGATACCAAAGACCAAACAGAAACAGACTTACGTCGCCGTCATCCTTTGACCGTGTCTACACACGTACCTACAATACAATACACATGCACATACCTACGATATCAGTATGTTATGTACCAATATACGGACATACCCACAAATATCTGTAGACATTGAGAAAATGCCTGGACTCACCGTGTCGGCACATGTACATAGTCAACATTTAGCTCTTAAAAACTGTGAGTTTTTGTGTGCAACATGGTCATGTGTGTGTGTGTTTGTTGATGACTCCTTTATTGAGTATTTACTCGTGAAATGAAGAGAGAAGAAACAAGGAGAGAGACGGAGAAGGAGACGGAGACGAGTGGAGGAGCAGAAGCTGGATCTCTTACATCGATTTGATCGCTGAGGCTTTTCAGTCATAGTCATCTCATATACGATAGTAAAACACAAGAGATTGCATTCACATCATCATCATCATCATCGTCATAACGTCCTCCTTAGACACGCTCGCTGTTTGACTCGACTGATAATGATTCATAACCCCCCAACCCAATATCAACTAGACAATTGTGACGCTATATGTATTATGTACAGATCTGTATATAAATACTTATGTACATAAGAACGTGTGTAGTTTGTGTTTTTAGCCTGTAGCTCTTAGCTTATGGATCCTCTATACGGATTTTTACTTTTATTTTAAGATTGAGACGTTCAACATTCCGCTATACAGATTCGGAGGGTATAGAGAGTTACTCAATTTTACTTTTACTCAACCTCACTGCATTATTAATATGAAATCATACCCTATAAATAATACTGGGCGATTTGTAACGTTCCAATGATAATGGTAATATGTTTCTTATGTATGCCTTTGCCTCTACGTACTTTTTTTACTCAAGCTGTTCAAACTTGAAACTTGAATTGCGATTCGCATATGTATATTGAAATTTTCAAATTTTAAATCCAAGTCTTGAGTCTTATATTATTACCTCATCCCTTCATCGTTCTCAATTCTCATAAGGATTGGGAGAGAGAGGGGAAAGAAAGGTTCACGAACTTCACTTACAGTTGATACTCATCGTCCGTTTAAACTCTGGTTAAAAATGTCTCATACTTAGTAGTACAGGAATTCGTATATGTATCTGTACATGGCAGAACCGGCTCAATGCTGGATCTGTACTGTAGAATATCCATTCCATATCCAATAGATTAATTGAGAGATGCTCAACGATATTCCTTTGGTTAAGTACAAGAGGAAAAACAAATGCAACAAGAGCAACAATATAATCTAGGGAAAGTATACGGAAACGTGATTATGATTAGAATCAATTTTGTACATATATATACAGATATTCTCGTTTGGGGGGGGGGGGAATTATTAAAGAGAAGAGCTTAATGCACGCCAACAATATGAACTTGAATCTTCTCCTAATACAAACAAATTGGAGGGATAATTGTGACATAACCAAGATGCATATGGAAAGGAATGTCTACAAATTCATATCCATATCGAAGAGTTCAAGCCCATATTTTTAATGAGCAAACGGTATTTATCTGTATACGTTTTGATATGTATTGTATTTTTTCATCAGACTCTAATCTCTTCATCATAAACCCTTTCCCCAATGTACAAGGAAAAAACTGCACGTATAGATGATTTTTTGTTCACTATCATTAGGATGCCGATTTGTATTACATCATCTAATTATGAATTAGCGGAATAAACTTTCACGTGTGTGTACAAAACGAAAGGATGAAGAAGTGGAGAGAGAGAGAGAGAGAGAGAGAGAGAGAGAGAGAGAGAATGCATTACATTATATTACAAATTATGGGTCTGCTCTCGACTCTCGAGGGTCAAACTTGGAGTGGAAATCTGGGATAATTCTGGCAATAAATGGAAAGTGGGCGCTACAGGCTGGAAAAAAAGAGGCTTTACCACCACCAGCAATTGAAATATATATAGAGGGGAAGTGAAGGAAATCGATTTAAATTCAAATGATATTCTAAAATGTGTAATACAGTAATATCTCATGGCCGCAAGTAGTCTCTTTTTTATACTATCCGCCAAAGCTTACAGCTGACAGAGTCGAAGTGGAATGGAATGAAAAGAAAGGAGAATTATCTGTATTGTGGCTATTTTTTTGGATTTGTGGGGGATGCGGCAGGAAGATGGAGATGGAAGTGCTTCTTCGTCCTCTCTCTCTCTTTCTCTCTCCCCTCTATTTCTATAGGTACTAGGTACTGATATAATATAAAATGTGTGTGAGACTCAGTGAAGCACAGTGATAATTGAAATCACACAACTACCAAAACCCAACGTATATTTCTTGTGATCCCCTATTGGATCTGTCATGTTGTTGAAAGGCAAGTTAAGTGAGCTAGGTGAAAATGTATGAGTTTTTTTCTTCTTTTCGAGGGGAGAAAGAGAGAGGAAAATAGAATTCTCTCTTGGTCTCTTCTCTCTTGTTCGACAGTGAGAGAGAGCGAAAGAGAGAGAGAGAGAGAGAGAGAAAGAAAGAAAGAGAGAAGGGAATTTTTATAGAAACATAAACGATGTGATTGTACTGGGTGAAAGGGAAAGGGAAAAGGAAAAAAGAATATTGGTGAAATATCTGTGTGAATGTGCGTGTACGCGTACGCACTAGTGCGTAGTAGTGCGTATACATATGAGGATAGTCTTTGTGGGGGGAATCTGCAATGACCATTAGAGCTCACATTGAAATTGCTTTTACTTATTTTTTGATGGAATGACTCAAATGAAGGTAGGACTTCTGAGTTTTTGATTGAGAGTGAGTTGAGTTGAGTTGAGTGGAGAAACCAGAGGAAACAGAAAAAAAAACTCGTTTGGAGTTTGGACGTTTGTCGTTTGCCTGTTTGTGTGGAACGTGAATTGGGGAATGGTAAGAAATTTCTTGGTTTCTTTTCCATATTATTTTTTGGAGGAGAGTGCTGCTTCACTGAAACTAAAATTGAAAGCGAGGTAAAAGAAACTGAGAGAGAGAAAGAGAGAGAGGGAGAGAGAGAAAGTGTGAGTGCATTGATGGACATATCGTACATTGGGAAAGTTGGTGAGAGGAAAAGCGATAGGGATTTTTATTGGATTTTTTTTTACGTGAATGATTCCCTACAATTTTTGTTTTGTTACACTCTGTAACTACAATATTGAATATATTAGTTCCTTTCGTTAGTGTGTGAAAGTGAAAGGGCGCATCCAGATAGAATTGGGATTGTTTTTTTTTACCACTATCTGTAAATCTGTATAGTGTATACACTTTGCGGTTCACAAAATATTTTATGCTACGATATCTATATGAAACTGCAGAGGTGGAGTCTGGCAATATTTTTACCCTATACGCCTATACGATAAATTGAATTATCTGCAGAATTTCTTGTGGCATTTTTTTGTACTCAGGACTAAGAGAAAAAAATATATTTTGTTTTGAATACAACTGGATGTGAATTGTGGATTGTGGATTGTGGATTCTGGAGAGTCAAAGGATTTTTTAAGGGAATTTTGATTTCCTTTTTTTTCTAGCTGTTGTTCTATTGGATTTTGGAGTATGGCGAGAAACACTCGAGTCCCAGTATACAAATGCCAATATCAGTAACAGTTAGAGTCAGTGCGACTGAAATAATGTGTTCCGAACATTCGAACCGAAGCCGAAAATTGTTGAATGTTAGTTCTGCGACATTAATTCTTTTATGGCTCCCGTTCGCTAGTTCTAGTCACTATTTCTCTACTCACATTGTTCTATGTATTAGGTATATATATGTAGTAGATCCTGAGGTTTTTTTTCATACTTTTTTCTTGTCTAAAAAAAGGAAACTATATACATATTGCATGGTACATTGTTTTCAGTTTCAGTTTGTTAGGAAATTGCAGTCAAAAATCAAACTCCAAATCCCTCAGTTTGATCATCATCACTCACTCAATAATTTTCACTTTTTCTCTGCAAAAAAAGGAAAAACAAAACTTGCTTTTGTTCTGCGTGAACAAAGTAAAGTGAAAGGGAAATGCAAGTCGTATCGAAAAAATACAGATACAAACAAATTTTTCGATTTCGATTTCTGTTGATAATTTATTTACACTTTTATTTATTATTTTCAATTGCTTCCTCTTGCTCAAGCTAAAACGTTGAGGCTGCGGCGCGGGAACTAAAAGTGTACGTGAAATTCATTTCCATTACCAAAAACTCTTGAACATTTCCCCCAAAAATGTATGAAAGACGCAAGAATCTTTTTTTGAGGGGTGGGGGGAGCAAACAATTTTATGGAAGTTGAAGGGAGAAAATGGAAACAACTCAACGAAGGCTTTCCCTCGTCCCTTCAAAACAGTTTTGTTCGCGCATACATTTGAGCAAGGGAAAGAGAAGAAGAAGAAGAGAGAGAGAGAGAAAGAGAGAGCAAATTGGACGTAAACGGATTCACGTCGAGGGTAAAAAACTACAAAAGACCAAGACAAAGACACCATTAAATAAAATATGCAGAAATGGGCATCCGTTCACTACAGGGAAAAACGGGGTAAACTTGTTCAGGCTTGAGAACGTACGATGACGGTATAGATTATTTAGATGTAAGAAGAACACACAAACAGACAGACAGGCACACACACACACACACGTCCGAGAAAACATGAGAGTTTGGGGAACAACTCTACATCGCCACTGCTACCTCACAATTTACATACATTTCTATCGTACATTTACCCGATCCGGAATTTCCACAAACAGTATGTACAGCAGATACATGTACAGCCGGGGTGTGTACATGTACTTACATGTGTTGTCTATTTGTTGAGAGCTTCTACTTCTGTACTTCACCTACGGCCATTGGCTACAAGACTGAAGACTGGAAACTGATAAGGAAAAAAAGGAAAAGCCTGAAAAATCCCATCTGTCTATAGACTATACAGATGCGAATCCACACATGTAAGATATCGTATAAAATTGAAATTTTCCTCGCATACAGATACCGACTATACAGTGTGTATATTATACACATACACCAAGGGGAAGAGCATTAGGTGCATAGTTAATGCGATTGTCGTTAATGCGGGAGTAAAAGGGGTACATAGTAATGGAGTCTGAAGGATATTGAGTTTAGAGGATGAGGAGACACCGCGAGGGAGACGGTTTTACAGTTTACACTTCTTTCATTATGATGGAATTCCGAATTTCCGAATTTCCGAATATTTTTTTTTCCCGGGTAGGACAAATGAAATGTCCCTGACTTTTTCTCCTTTTCCTTGTTCATTGTTCGTTGCTCGTTGCTCTCGAAATAAACCAAAATACAAAATACGGGAGGACAACTACAGAAATAGAATATAAAAAAACCCTTGCTCTGGGCAGTGGAAATGAACTCGTACCTTCGATACGTATGCGACCCATCCCAATCCCAATACTCATATTTAAAGGAAAGAAGAGGAGAAGGAGAAAAAAACCAAGCCTTTTGATTTCCGGTACGCTTGCTACGCAATCAAGCAGGCAGAAGGAGAGGAAAAGAGGGACGAGACGAGTCAAGACATATTAAATGAAAAAATGTATACATACTTCCTCTTGTACAGCACACGCATATACAAGTTTAAATATAGCATATAGCAGAGCTCATCGGATCCGCAATCCAATCGTATCATATAAATATATAACACTTTTTATTATTACAGTTACTCCTCCGAATATATACAATACAGTCAAAAGTACTTTTTGCCCCAAGCAATTCTCTAGCAAGTATCAACCAGAATTTATCTGTATCGATAAATATACGTCTGTTCTTCTGTGCGTAAGTACGTACAGATACTTTTGATTTCTATAGGAGTTTGGCACAAACGCTGTAATACAGTATACAAAACTCAAAACAGTATTTATCTTCATAGACAGTTGGGGGAGCTCGCTTTTGAATTGTATATGGCACATATCTGTATTAAGATTGTTGCGTTTTAACTACTGTTCCTGGGCAATTGTCAATGCTTAATTGGTCAATATGATTCCATTTGGACCTCTCCAGAGACTCGAGGTAAGGATGAATGAAAATGAGACGGGAGTTCGTGAGATACATTGAAATGTTCGGAAATAACCACAGCCGTTGTGTATTTTTTTTTATTCCACTTCTACGATATTTCTTCGTCTTCTTCTTCTTCTTCTTGAGTTCACGTTCAACCAACTTAAATGTATAACATTTAACTTTTCGACTTTTTTCTTTAAAGTCCTCGTTTTTCTAGCTCTCTCTTTCTGTCTGTTTGTTTTATTATTCATTTGCCTCCTCCTCGTAGCTCTTTGTTATGGGATTCTTGGAGGAAATGTGCGGGTTTAACTGTCACAGTACGAGCGATAATAATGGAAATGGTAAGTTATTTTTTGTGAGCTGGTGGGAGACTTTGCCTTTGGAAAGGAAATTACCAACTTGATCTAGATTCACCGAGTCAAAAAGTATACGTATATTTATTTTAAGGAAAAGGTGAGCTTGTAACTTGGTAATGTGCGTATGTTATGTGCGAGTGTGTGTGTGTCTGTGGTTTGTTTGGAAATTCATCTTGAGTATACAGACAGTACAATTTGAATTTGAATTTAGGAATTTGTGTAGGGAAGAGGGAAAAGAAATGAGTGTGTGTGTGTGTGTGTGTGTGTGAGTGTAGAGAATGTGGAAGTAGAAGTGTACTAAGGAATTCCGGGGAAAGGATTGAATGCTGAATGGGAATGGTTTACCCTATTTTAAATGGTGAAATACGAGGACTGCATTTGGTTTCCACGACAAAATAAATGATAGTTAAGACTGAGAAAACCCGAGAGTTTCCCTCCCGCGCTAGATTTTCTATATCCTCTATTATTTATGTAGGTAGACTAAAGAATTTTCATCAGTAGTTAGGCTGCCTCATGTGTGTGGGTGTGTGTGTGTTTGAGTGAGTCTGTATGTGTTTAGTGACCTGGAAACCGTGTAGATAATACTAATTAAATTTCCTGTTCAAAAACCCTGGCAAAGAGTACAAATTACACCGTGTTTTTTTAACGTAATCGGACAGAGCCCAGCTCAAACATGGAAAGATATGAGATCATTTTCGAAAGCGTTAATTAATGTAAAGCGTTGAAATTGTATGTTGTAAAACTTGCACTTATTGCGATTACTCGACTTCTCGGAAACATACAAGTACGCACACATATAAACTCTATACCATAACGAGTAAGGTAGACTTTGAGCCAAAAACGCGCCTTCGCTTTCTCTCTCTCTCTCTCTCTCTCGCTCTCTTGGTCTTGATGTGCTTTTCAAGTCCATGTGAAACACAATACAGATACAATACACATACACAATGGAGGATGAAGCTTTCAAATTCAAATTCGGAAAGTACGGATATGGATCCGGATAGAAAGTAGAGGGAGAGAGATTTTCGAGTGTGAGACTTGGACGACCAATTAATTCAACTTTTAATTTGTGTATGCAGTGGATATTGTAGAGGATTCTATTACCAGTATTGCATCTGTAAATTTTGTTGGAAAGTGCATGGGGAAAGAAATGAGGATGGCGGATGATTCTCTTTCCATCCTATAGTTGGGTTTTAATTCTGCTTCTATGATCCCATTATCCCTGACGTACGTACAGCATTTACCTTTTAATTAGTCCATCTCTGGAAAATGGGAACCTGTAATGTGCAAGTGTTGGGGCAGAAGCAGAAACAGAGACAGAGTCATTCACTACTGATTTACTTTATTTCCCATGTGTTCGTCCGTACTCACACACACACACACACACAATTGGATTGTTTCAAATTTCATCCCATGTGGAATGTAAATGTATACCTATTCCGTTTTTCTGTATGTACAGATGGAAGCAGAAGCAGTGGCTTTTCTTCTTTTCCCCACTTCAAATCCCGAATTTCCATTTTACGACTAATATTTGATCCGACCATGCACATATTTTATATATCGTATTTAAATGGGAATTTTATTAGTACCGAAAATTTTAATCCGTATCATTAAAGAAAAAAAGATTCTACACCAAGATAACATTTTTTTTTTTGAGTCTCACTCTCACTAAAATTATATTTAACAATGGAGTTTTGAATCCAAATGTTTGTACATAAATAGTGGAACTCAACTTCCACTTCATTTTTCTTGTCTTTATCATTTATTCACCTCAACTCACAATCAGTTGTCATGCTAGAAATACACAGAGATAGTTTTAATATTTAATGACGAGGAAATCCTTTTCCAGTTACAGCCTCAAGGTTCTCATATAATCGTATAGTCATATTTTCTATTTCTATTTTCCGTTTGGACACCCTCATTTTTTGTGTACTATCCCAATAAAATTCGAATGAAAAAATATTATGATATAATATACACACATACAGAAATATATACAGCTATAAAAAAAAGTATCCCCATCGTTTTTTTCTGATCGCTCCGGGAATTTTTGGTTGTTATTGTTGCTCTGAACAAATAAATATCCTCACGCAAAACTTGAATCCGTTACTTACCTGTAATCATGTTTTTACACCTGCGTCAATCACGTTAAATCTTATCTGATTCAGTTTTAGTCTGCCTCCTGTTCCCCTCTCTCTCTCTCTCTCTCACTCTCTGTCTCCCTCTCTGAATCACATACATCAAGAAAATCCCGTGTAATTTTCATATTTTTATTTCCCTCTCACACCAACCAACGCCAACACTTTTCATTTCATATCATTTTTCATTCTTGTGAAGGAACACTGCACACCAAATTTTATTTTTTTATAGTGTGTCTTGTGTATGTGTAATTGTGGACTTGTTAATCTCAGGATAGAACACTTTTTGATTGTCTAACTTGGAGTACATTGGAGAGAGAGAGAGAGAGAAAGGGCGGAAAGACGAAGAAGGGTAAAGTCAAACGCATCATATTAATAACTTTCTGTCATATTTTGTGAGATTGTGAGAAATGCACATACAAAATGTATAAAATCAAAATCAAGTTGTTTCTTTAGTCTTCACTTTTTCCCTGTCTCTCTTTTTCCAGCTTGATTTTACTGAACGACGGCAGTCGCTCATTTTTTCCATTTTCCTCAAGGTTTAAACGTAACAACAACTTGATCACAAGTAAGACGTATACGAAATGTTTCTTTGTGTGGTGTGAGTGTGTAGTGTGTATGTATCCATCATTATAAAATGATTTTTGATAGGGAGTGGAGAGAGAGAGAGAGATAGGATGAAGAGAACGAATATGGCTATGATCCCATCATGTTTTTCTTTTGTACACTGGATTTTTGTAGGTTGTATTTTGTACTTTGTACTTCTCGAGCTCAGCTGGCTGTTATTCTTGTGCTGGATTTCTATTGTGGATCCTTTTGATTGGGAGTTGAGTCGTCTCAAGCTCTCTCTCTTTCTCTCTCTCTCAAGTGTTTTCTTGATGAGAGGTTTGGAAGACGAGACGTGTTAGTGCTGTTAGATACGGTGAGAAATAACACAGCACGAGTTCTCTCGACTGGATTTCTTCATTATTACAACTCACCATGGTGGTAGCATTTGCTCGTCGTCTAGTAGCACACACATCTATTCGTACAGGCAAAGTCAAGGGAATAAGAAGAAGAGCCAAAAAAGCTTTAGTACAAATATACCTATACAAGTAGAAGAACAAGTTCAGCCTTTTTGCTCCACACACACACACACACTTTTTTTTCTCGTCTTCTCTTTGGTTGGATTCCCCCAAAAACTTTGTTGTTGTTCTTTTCCCCCCTTTTCAAATCTTTTGTACCCTTTTTCACCTCATCTGACTGGATTAAGTTGTCTAATCAACCTCTTCCCTACCCTTACGTCCCCATTTATTATTGTTATACATAAAAATTCTCCTTTTTTCATGTGTTTATTCTTTCCCATATTTCCAGTATTTACTTGAACGAATATCCATCCGTAAGAACCGGAATGAAACTAATTGTAAATGAAAAAGAATAATGTATTTTTTTCTTTCGGAATTCCATGTTTTTTTTTGTATTTTAATTTCAATTTCAAATGTCTGTAGTACTTTCAATTAAGGAAGAAGAATTTCATTGCACATATGGCTTCACTTCAATTTGGAAAATCATTGAGTGGACGACAAAAAAAAATGAAGAATCCAGATTCGAAATTACGAGAATTACAAAAGGAGAAAAGGAGGAAACTCACAATCAGTTTATTCATATTTCATAGCCATAGTGAGGAGATGATTACGATACGATTACAAAGTCTGCTCACGATGAGTCCAGGGCAATGATTTCAAATCCAAATTAAAATAATTAAAATTTATTGAAAGAAATTTGTATTAAATCCCAAGTTTCTATGCAAATTGTTTGGCTTGGACTTTGGCTTGGGCTGAGAATATGCTGGGGATGTTGTTGATTGGATGATGGTAGCAGATGTTGAGTGAGCACCTGCCCTTAGCTTTAACTATAACATATTTATACCTACATTCTACATGTACATGGAACAGGGAATAGGGAATAGGGAAATCCACGAGGAGGCAAAACCCAAAGCGAAAGTCAAAGGCAAACCAAAGTGGAGGAAAGTTCTCGTTATATCATAATTTAGATAATTTAGTAATGTCATTCTATTTTTGTTATCGTTAGTTAGCCTTTAGCTGCTCTCTGCCCCGCCTCTAGCTTCATTCTTAGTTGTCCAGTGTTTCGTTGTTGTTGTTGTTGTGTTGGAAACTGCAGTCTGCAACGGTAATGGCAACGGCCGATTTAATCAAATAATTCAGGGAAATATCGGAGACCCGCAATTATTTGTTCCCTAGTGCATTTGCCATCAAGAATCAGACAGAGATAAAAGTATTATGTGTGGGACAGAATAAGTTTTAACGTTTTATCATACAAAATACATATTTCATTTAGTGTTTAGTTTAGGTTTTGGGTGTGGGTGAAACTAAATACAAATTACGGATGGATGTCGTAAAAAAGTGACAAGTCGTAAAGACACTTCCATACACACACACACACATCTGCCGACTATCCCCTATAATTGTCATTTGCATTCCCTCCTAATAAGCTCTAATTTGTAATTTGTAATTTAATGCCTTTTAGCTAAATGAGTTGTTCCGAGTCTGTACAAACTAATATAGCTGGATTATCTTATATACAGATATGTACAGATACTATCGACAATACGGAAGGAAATTTGAAATATATATATATATACGTACATATCCAGTATCTATAGACTATAGGGGGAACCTGAACACAGCAGTACAGAACACACAAACACACACAAACATACACAATTTCGAGTTGTCCTCAAAAGCGCACCCCGCATTACTTTATGGCAGTCGTGAATTAAAGTCTTGTCTACTGACATTAATTTTATGTGGAACTGGTGGATTGTGGCGGTGATTATGACTTATGGAGTGATGACGTTTCGAGTCAGTTAAATCACGTACTTTACCACAGGGTGTTTGACACAAATCTCTCATTCTCTCTCTCTCTCTCTGCAGCAGTAGCATGTGCTACCCGTCCTCTGTCCTCTTGCATAGAATTAAATACTCAAGAGTTACCCGCAACTCTCACTCTCTCTCATATTTTCCAGGCTTTTCTCAATTTCAATTTCCTACGTGCATTAACGAACGTTATTCCATCTCTCAAAATCCACAAGAGATTCCATGAGAGAATCACGAGAATGAGAGAAGAATGAAAATCCTCTGAATCCAATGTGATTCATTTGAATTTGAAGGATCATCTGACATTCGTTCTTTGTTTTAATTGCTCTTTAATGCCTTCATCTTTTGAACATTATGTGAACAATTCTCAAAAGCCACCCCTAAAAAAGACGTGGAGATGAAACTTCACATACAACTCTTCAACTAAAAACTAAAATAATTCAACTATGACAATTTTGACAGTCAACAGTAGCATATGTAAATAAATAAAGAGAGAGCACACTTGTGTTTTGTTGTTTGAATGTCTTTTTCACTCTCTGTTTCACTTAATAATGAATTTCCACTATGCTCCACATTTTCATCAAATGGCTTTCCCTCTTGCGACTCCTCAGAACTCGTAAATGTCTCTACAGATATTTTGATGCTTCCAGAGTTCTAGTGAACTCGAGAATGAACATTTTCTGTGCGCAGAATAACTAATAATGAATTATTATGATGAATTTCACGGATTTCATTATTTCAAACTGGAAACGCTCAAAAGTAAATTTACAAGCTTTCAATTTCGAATGCTCGATAGAAAATAATCCTTTTGAATTTTACTCACGCACACATCATTTTTGTATCATATTTCAGTTTCTATTAGTACTGCTGATGGAAACTTTAGAATCTCCCGGCCCCCTCGTCCAAATTTTGGAAAGGAAGAAAAGGGAAGCAACAGAAATAATTATGTTTATAGCTTTTAAATCAATTCAAAGGAAACTTGGTAGGGAAATACTGAGAAATTGCGACTGGCGAATGTAGACTAGAAAATAAATGGAATTCAGTAGAGAAAGAGAGAGAGCGAGAGAATTCCCTGGAATCAAACAAGGATGTCACCCAACTTGATTTGCTAGGTTGATTTTGGATGGAAGATCCGAGATTGCACAGTCTTCTCTATTAGATTTCAACCTTGTTTGCTGATTTCCCCGTAACAGTTCAGAGTCCGTTGTCCTGAGTAACTGAAGCGCCTAGTGACTTCCATTTCCCTTCCTCGTGTCTCATACAAATATACACATATAGTTACCGTTACCATTCCAGTTGCATATGACAAAAGTGTGATTTGAAGGTATACCAAGTCCCCATTTTCGCCTATTGAGCTTGTAGTTGTATAGAATAGCTAGATCGGGATGGAGGAAGGAAAAGTACATATGTACTTAGATAAATTGAATATCTTTTACCTTTCTCCCCTTATTTGATTTCGGTTGGTTGCCGTCTCGGAGATGGAAACTAGGACTGGTATAATTATCTGCGCAGATCTTACATACATACGAATGCACAGTAGTACGTTTGCCTTTATACGATATTGACAGTAGGAAATGACTTTTGTCTTTGTCTATCCAAGAAATTATCAATGTTCGTATTCTTGGATGTAAGATGTTGGAAGGAGAAGGTACGACACGACGTCCATTCAGATTGATAGAGAGAGAGAGGCATTCTGTGTAAATGTGTGTGAGAAGTGAGTAGAGGTATGTTAGTATGTGAGTAGTGTATATGTATAAAGCTTTTGTCGAGGTGGAACCACAGCTTCTCCCTCAACTTTGACAGTGGTTACTCATTGCAATGGAGTCTTCTTTCAGTCCCCGTCTATTGCCTATGTATTATGTATGTGAACAAGGACTAAGCAGTGAGTAATTTATGAGAATTCCTTGGAGTAAATTAGGAGGCGTATTTTGGAAATTAGACTGAATCTCCAGAAAGGATTGCCTCACTTTTATTCTTGATTATTCCCGTAGGAACAATTACCGGATGATGTGATGTGATTCAAAGTCAATGTGAACATGACTGATGAGCAGCTAATGGGATGAAGAGAAGCGAGGACACATTGTAATCAACTTTTCTCCCCTCCTCGTCTCCTTGTCTTCCTATTCTCCTTACTCCTGACTCACAAACACCAATAGCAGTAGAATAAGTGAGAGAGAGAGAGAGAGAGAGAGAGTGAGAGTTCAGAACTTCTTTAACTTCTTTGACTCTGACTTTTGACAGTTGACTTGTGTTGTTAGATTGTAGCCGACGACCGTAATCTTAATCGTGGCTTGCATTGAATCACATTACTGTGCTGTACGCAGTTTGTTTGTAGTAATAAAGATATTATGTAATCCCTATAATTATTTCCCAAAGTTGATTACCTGTATTGGAATTGAATGAAGGGGGAACTATCTTTATGGCCATGTATGTACAGAGATATCCATATGCAAAAGTAAACTCGTCTCTGTATACATGTACATGGATACGAATACGAGTTTTAGTGTTTTGAGGTTGGGTGTTGTATAGGTACATTTTTCCTTGCATCATAAGTAACTCAATTTGAAGACAATCAAACGTTGAAAACAAACAATTCCAGTTCTCATCTAAAAAGAGGAAAGATGAGAGAGGGACAATGATGATGATGGGTATTAAAATAAAGGAGCCTTCCGAGAGAGTTGAGACTATTATAAAACTATAGATAGCTGTGAAGACAGAGGAAAATGATGTATGAAATCCGTCATTTGGAACATACATTAATGATTCTTAATTATGGTCTGATGAATGACTAGAATGTCATGGGCAAGGCCGAAAGAGAGAGAGAGAGAGGGAATACTCTGTCGTGGTGGTTACGCTCATTGGACTTGAAATTCTTCTCCACTCGTCATTTTCCATGAGATGAAGATTGTAGTTTTAGTTGGTTAGAGGTATTTTATGCACGACTCGTAGCTTATAACAACAAAATACGGATACAAGGACGTGTATTGTGTGTATAACGTATAACATGTACATACATTCTCATCTCGACTACCTGCACATACCCAATGGCAACAGCCGTAACCGTAGAAATTTAGTTGATGTTTCCATCTCAAAGCTCAAAAGGTGTTCAAGACGCTCTTATTCTGCTTCTCCTTCTTCTTCTTCTACATACTTCTTCATTTTCCTTTGAATTGTGGTTCGCTCAGTGTGAAAGGAAGTCATTTTTCGGTTCTAAATTAAGACGTGTCAGATTTTTTGTCCCGAGCATGAGGGAGGAGGGACCATGGACGTGTGAATTTAACTACCAATGTATTACCCAACTATACTTTGTACATAAACATAATGCATATGTCCATGTCCATGATATTTCCCTAGAACAGCGGCTCATCCTTTTTTCTCAAGCTAATGTAATGGAATATAGTATCTGTATGCGGAGTTTTTCTACACTTGCAAGTGCTTAATTTCCACAGACACAAACACACACACACAAATCTATATAGCATTTTTATCGGCTCACCTGGTGTTTTGGTTTTGGTTTTGGTACTTGGTGCCATGAGACCAGCACATTATAACATTGTACATTGTATGTTATGTGTTATGTGTATGATACACAGTGTATCCCATCACATTACTCGCCATTACTCCTATCTCCAGTATGATATGACGCTCTGTACCTTCAACCACTTATTACACTCTACAGTGTAGAGTCTACACTCAACAATTCTACACACTCTCGTGTAGATAAAGCAGGAGCATCTTCTATCTTCTACTTTTGCGGTGGCTGGCAAAGTAATTAGCTCTACACACATTATTCTATCACCGATCGAGCCTAGAGAGAGAGAGAGAGAGAGAGAGATGGATGAAAAAAAAGAAGAGAATAAAGGAACTTGCATATAAAAATCACAATGGTAATACTGAATATCTGTATATGTACAGATAGATGGATGGAAGTGAAAAGAAATGGAGGAAGAATGAAAGATTCTCTCGCTCGCTCACTCACTCACTCCCTCGTTTCATTTTACTTTACTTTTCTCATGTGTTCATGTGTCTAATATGTGTTCATGTTTATGTCTCAACTCATTCTTCCACATTCAGAATATTCCTCATTCATCATTCAAATCTACAGAGCCAGAGCCACAGACAAACGAACAGTGGATACGGAGTTCTCATGTTTAAAAGAGAGCTCTGTATCAAGTAGGTATATTTGAACAATGTTCTTGTGGATAATGTAAAATGCATACTATACTAGTAGTTCTATTCAAAGGTACAAGTTGATGTTAATGTTGATGTTGATGCTGATGCTGATGTTGTAGTTGTAGGAGAAGAAGAGTTGAGTTGAGTTGAGTTGCGTTGTCTTGTCTTGTCTCAAATCTCAAAGAAATCCATCACTTGTTTTTCTTGTACCTTGATTTGTTCCGGAGTGTTTCTATTCATCATGTTCACTTTGCAATCATTTCGGAGTTCGTTCACTCAGCTGGATGTCACACACACAATTCCCAGTACACGCCAAAGGAAATCCAATAGGAAAAATGCGATGCAAATGAAATCTGAGTTTGTATCTCATCAAGTTGACACCATTGACAAAACCAAAAGACAAATCAAAGCTATGGCAACTCTTGCCACAATTCCGAAGCAAACATGATCAAAGATGTGTATTTGCATTGTCAATGTATACATGCAAAATATATTTGATTGTGGTTTTTTCTTAGGATTGCTCACGAATTATTACGGCGAATCCCATTCTGAGGAAACGGAATTAATGAATGGAATCACACAAGAAATTTGTAATTACCTGCGGGATTTCATACCATATAAAAGGATGGACACGCGTGTTGGGATTTTGAATTTGAAATTGACGGAAAAAATGGGGAAAACTTGAAGAAGGAAATGAAAAGGGGAAATCTTAGTTGGCTTGTAAAAGTTATTTTCTATGTGATTTATGCGTATTGCGTTTGCATTGGAGTATCCCCGTACAAAAAGAATCGGATAGTCGACGATCGTTCGAACGATCGGAAAAATCTATCGGACTTTGGGACGGTTAACG
>JAIUND010001886.1:0-28869 GCA_034699125.1 Gisinianus flammeolus | reverse complement strand
TGACATACTAGAAGCACTTTTATGTAGCTCAACTCCTTCATACCAAATATCATTTCATGTTGAACCACCTATGTATACAGAATATACCAAAAGCAGATATAAAACATGTCTCAAGTGCACACACTTTTTTTTCCGTGTGACGATGAGTGGTTATGAATATTTTTCTTGAATGACAGCCAACACGGCACATTATTCTCTGATATTTATGTTTTGTCTACATAAGTGACTGTGTGGCTTTACAAGAGCGTCCTACTTGCAAAAACCTGAAACCTGAAAACTCACATTGTCGTCATTGTGACTATAATTTGTATAATCCAAAGCTAATAATAAAATAAACACTCATAAACCATCCACAATCTCTATTTCAGAACATATGTGACATATACTTTACACTCACATTCATTGACTATCATTACTTATACATAAAGCAGCAAAGTTGTCTGTGTGTCTGTCTGTCTGTCCGCCGTATGTACGCATGTAATCAAATAGGCCGAAAACTAAAAGTCGACCTGGAGACAACGCTTTTGAGGGGAGGTCAAAACTAATGGGTGCGTTATGACCACAGTGGTCACATTATATTTAATGACGCAACCTCGAGGTCAAGGGTCAACCCTTAAGGGTACTTGACCTATAGGTTCTTTTTCTAGGCGCAGGTGCATATAGCACACTATGCATATACGTGCATATGCTGCATGTTAAAGTTAACTGCGCAGTTTGCGAGTGGAATTTTCCATTGTCCAACAAGTGCATTGCAGCGCCACCTATGAGATTAAATGGGAACTCAATCGTGGCGCCATCTACCAGATGACCTCGGAACTAATGTCTGGGTCAACTATACTTTGGTTCAGGGGTCATCGACTAGATGGCGCCACCGTTTTACACTTTGCGGGAGAAATTTTAACTCGGAAAGGAAAATACGAACCGGGGGAGCGCAAAGAAATAATCTCTTCTGACTTGGAATTTAGAAAAGCGCGAGCGAAGCGAGCGCTGTAAATAATTAGAATTAAAATCCGATGCAGAAGTTGAGACCGGAGGAGCGCAAGCGCAAAAACACTTCTTCCCGATCGAAGCAAAAGCAGACTTAACTATATCTCGGATTTTAATTTCTTAACAAAGGGGCGGGTTTGGTACATGCGTACATATGGCTAGAACAGACACAGACAACGCGCCGCGTTAGCGGCGGGCACCCCGCTAGTAGGTATATATATGGACACTTTCCTCGAATCATTTTCAATATGCAAATGTAAACCGATATAAAAAACTCAAATTTAAAATCATTCAAACGCAAGTTGAGATTCATAACTATAAGCTGCAACTTGTATTTTTTAATGGTACTCCATATCGTTTGAAACAATTCGGAAGTATATATACACAAAAACAAAAGGTATAGACTTTTGTATTGTGTCGACACAATAGTTCCACTATTTTTCTATTTGTTCGTTCATCAAAGTGTGTATCTGAAATTAATTAATTTGTAATGCTATCTTGCCCATCAATAGCCTAATTCTGTCAAAACGAACTTCCGTACAAAAAATGACAACGAGATTCCTTTGGTTTCTGAGTTCCTGCATGGGGAGATGGAGAGCACGTGCCAAAAGATTAAAATTCATCGAGACTTCGTGATTCCGTTCACTGCTAATTGGGAAGTTCTATATATATATGGGATATATACACAAGCGCGTGGGCTAGATGAAGAATAGTCTAATACTAAATACAATGTGTATATTTATGTTATGAGAGTCAAAATTATCATTATTTATTGATTAAATTTGCAAGTTTAGAACTTTAGAATTTAAGAAGCGTGCGAAAATATTTGGCAACAAATGGAGTAAATTAGGCAAACTAGTGATGTTATCCATTTGATCCCTGTATAATGTATCAAATTTATGTAAGTACATGTCCAGAATTTCATGATACATTGTACATTGTACAATCTAGCATTATAGCATATGAGTTGGTTCCTTATTGTTATGTTATCTTCCGTCCAAAAAGAAGGAAAGTGTTGTGATAAATTCTAATTAATTAACGAAAATTATTGTTTGAGCATTTCTTGTGCTATCATTTTACTTGTGGATTTTGTGTGTGTGTTCGTGTGTATGTACATATACTTTTTTGAGATGAAAACCAGTGATTTGGGATAATTCTAATTGCAAAAATCCTCCAAGTAGAGAAATGTGAGCTGTAAAAATCGTATTCGTTAGTGAGTCAGAAGTCAAAATATCATAATTTACAAGTCAGGATTTGTCCATCAGAATTAATTAATAATATTAAGGATATAAACACTTTGTTTTAGTGGAAATATTTTTGGGAAGTCAGTAATTAGACATAATCTTCAATAAAATCACCAAAATAATACAAATGTATATGATTCAAAAAAGTAGACTATATTTATTTAGTGCTAGGAAACGTTTCACAGATTCACTTACAATTTTCCAATATGAGTTCTGCTTTACTTCGGTCCACCAGGTAAAACCAGGGATATTTCTGAAGAGATTCTTTAATTTTTTTCATTTGGATTTCTGCAATTTCAAAGAGTTCAAATGTTATTATTTTCATTTCATTTCAAACATTAATTTTTCCATACAAATATCAAAATTACAAATGTCATTTTCAATGCATTTGAATAAACAAACAAGCGAAAAAAATGAAGATGACAAGATGAGGACAAGCACAGAAATTAGTACAGCATGTTGCCCTACAATAATAAACACTGAATAATACAGGGGAAATTAATTTTCATGTTGTTGTTGTTGTTTTTCTGTATTTTTCTCCATGATCCTCATCACACATCTGCGGCATTCGCAGACAGTATACATGAAAATATAGAGGACATGGGTCTATCTATGAAATCAAGTAGCTAATGATTGTGGCATATTTACTTGCAGTATCGTATATGAGCTATAGCAATGGTAATTTTCTTGTTGAAAACCACGTAAAAAAATACTCTTCACTTGAGACTTTTGAGTTTTGAGGTTTAAAGGAGTTTAGTACAAAACAGTCCTCGTTTTCGTCTGGTATAATAGAACGATGAAAAGAAAATAAACCAGAATGAATTTTTTTTTTTCTGTAACCCTCCTGCGTACTGAATTGCATGGTTTTTTTTTCTCGTGTGCATATCCAATACTCACAATTATATATATTATTGTCAAGATACAAAGGAAGCTGGCGAGTTTATGCAAACTCCAAAGCACACACAAGTGGAAACATTACAAAGAATGAAGAAAATGAATCTGTGTGTGCCTTTTCTACAGTATCGCCATGTAGACACACACACGCAGATACTAGCTCACTCAGAGAACTCTAACTTTACACATGCTAGGCCAAAAATGTACGTGCAGGTTACAGATTTTTCAGATGATACACACAGGTAGAGACTATAAGTATAGTAAGTAAAGTATCACGCTCACCTGACACATCACTCATGAAAAGATTTTCCCCCCTGCGTGAATGAAATTGAGTGCGTGGATGTGTGTATATGTGTGTTTGTGTGTGAGTCTTTTGCATTACAATAATATAAAGAACTCTGAAAATTCCATTTGTGAATCTGAATGCTTTTGTATTTCTTTATCTGTCTACTAACTACTAACTACACAGATGAATGTACCAAGACAAAATACGAAAGATGTGTAGCAAAATAATGAACAAGCTTGTATATGTACTGATATTTCTGCGGCTGGGATTGTACCATCTCTTCATTCGTCACAAAATAAATATAATTACTTGAGATAAAGACGAAGAAGAGTTGCAAAATCATTCTTTTGTCACTTGTTGTCGTCCGTATGATCTTATGTATGGAGAAAAACCTGGGAGGAATGAAGTGAAAAATACTTGACAGTTTATATGTACCTACGTCGTACGTTAAATTGCATAGCTCACACGATGATTCCAATTTGGACTTTAAAAAAAACCAGCAAAATAAGATTACCACTGATATATCTGTACACGCAGGCGATTGACTTGAGTGGAAACGTGCTGCAAGTTCTTTTACAAAGATTACCATGCATTTTTTTTAGTATACCTTACCAAATCATGGCAATTTACAATTACAATTTTACAGTACACTAAAGAATTCTCAATTTGATACGATCAGGGGGAAAAATCTGTGATAAAATTCTTACGAAAATCCTGTATATTTTGTTACTCTATTGTGTGTTTCATTATGCAATTCTAAATGGTATTACTTATCAATTATGCAGTTGCAGTTTGTATCTGTATAGAGTCAACTGACAATCTCTTGTTGAACGTTGAACTGCACTAACTCTGACGATGAGAGTGTTAAATATTATTACATACTTACATACTATTATTCAAAGTGAAATGATATCATGTTCTTGTCAGTTCTTGTGAGCGTTTTTTTTAGAGAAATTAAACCTGGCACTCAAAGTAAAAAAAAGTGAAAAAACCTTGATTTGACTTACTTAGTTTGAGTTCAAAATCTGTATAGTGAAGCGATAAAATTACGAGTAAATGTACAATGCACTTTGAATTGTATCACTGTTATCATTTTTCTCTTCCATCCTACAGACTTTCACAACCTCAAACTTTACATATATAAATACTATCAAATTTTTTTTTGCACAGATTTGTGAACGTACAATTTAAATCAGTTTTCTTTGGTTTGGAGTTCGTGAGATACCTCAGCAGTTTTATGTGTATGAATTGTATAAATAGAAGGAAACTGCATAGTTCATAGGACTTTTAAATATGATACTGCATGTAGATTGTAAACAACAAAAAAAAAACACTCGATCCTTAAAACTAGAGACTATAGGGAATGGGTTTTACAAATTGATATCCATTGCTCATTCTCCCAGCAAGTAAATGACAATTGAATGGCACTTTTCCCATTTTCTCGACACTATAATTGGTCAATTTTATTGTTTTGGACAAATTATCATTCTGACTTGAATCGACTCATGACGGTTTTGTCTGTAACAATCTGTAGCACTTCATCAGATGCTCTCAGTCAGTCTCTCTTAGTTATTATTTATTATTCATTGAGCCGTTTCTCTCTGTCTCTCTTTTTTACCATACTGATGACTGAAAAGTATTAAGGATTGACCGAAAATGGAAATTTCTTTGGTTAATGTGCAATAGCAATAGCTTTCGGCTATACATACATACATATAAGTAGCTGCAGATGCTCAAAAACAAAACAAAAACTTGCGAAAATCCAAGCTCCCATTAAAAATTTGAAGGCGGCATCCGACCAAATGTGAATTGTGAATTGCGAATTACAATAATTGAAATAATTTACACAAGACCATAAATAACCCAAGTATAGAATCAAGTATTAAAATTTTAAATCTATAAATCAGAGCAAATCACATGGTTGGTTTCACATTATAATCCAAAAAAAATGTTAGGAAAAATCCTCCTACATTTTGATCAACTCCACAAAAATGATATAAGTACATACTATAACAATGGGGAAAAAAGGAAAATCGTAAATGCTCTCTGTACACTAATTTATATCACATCCCTCCGTCGCAAGTCACAACCAACTCTTTTATGCCACCATTAACAACCTTATAATGGCTAACCTCTACGACATTCCCCTCTCTCTCCACACACACACACACACACACACACACACACACACAAACGCGAGATCCACTCACGAAAAAAGTGAAAAATAAAAGTACCGGTGAAGATAGAGTGAGAGAGAGAGAGAGAGAGAAACAGAATGATGGACTGAGCACGAACAAAGAAAGGTGAATGGTAATCATGCTAATTATCAATAAAGTAGACAATTTGGTGTAAATGAGTTGGACGGCAGTCCGCTTATGCATATATTGCTACATATATTTCGTGCATATATACTTGAACAAGAGAAAAAGAAGAAAAAAATAGGAATGTCTGCATAGAGGAGTGAAAATTTGTTTATGTAGAAAATGCAAATTCCGCAATGAATGGAATGGAATTCAAATTTAAAACCGATTACATTGAATAGACGTATAGGTAAAAGAAAGGGAAGATGCTGCTTGAGATTTGATATATTGCATAGTATAGAATAGAAGTAGAAAATCCCTAGAAGCTAATTCCATGTGCATAAGGTATATGAACTATGAAATCCCAATAATCACAAATATATATAGCTGACAGCTTTAGTTAAAGACATTTGCAAGTTTTAATCCCTTTTCTCTACACTCTAATCAAGATGTTTAATATGTATTGTGTATATGCAGTTCTGGTTGCAGTTTTCTCCCTCACACTCACAGAGAAGACAAGCAAAATACAGATTGTCTATAGGGTATGGCTACGTCATTAAATTCTAATAGACTGTGAAACAACATACAGTTTTTCATAGTGTGCAATCTTGATAATAAATGACCATGCATATGTAGTTAGTGGAGGAAAAAGATTGTGTGCATCTTGCTTCAAATACACCAAAGGCTATTTTATGGTACATACATATTAAAAATTAAAATACATAAACATATTAAAAATTGTTGGCTAGTCGGGAACATTTACAAGTCTCTTTGCCATTTAACTTGAGCCCAAACTCTCTACCGTTATCGCTATTATTAACAATTACTGATTATTACTCTCTAACAACCATCATATGCGTCAATAACTATATGTGAATGTGACTTACACATGCTGCATCTATAGATATATAGAGATTCATATGGTTAGTACAAAGTACAAAGCCTCGTAATGTATCATCTAAAATCGCGGATAGAAAAAAAAATTAAATAGTATACTTTGTGTACGCATGAGATTAGTTGGACTTCTAATGTCGTTTTAGCAGAGAGTATATAGTTATGAATTAAACTTCTATGTGAGTTGCAATTCGTCTATCATGGATGTAGGCGAATATGTTTAGTAGAATTAGCTGTTTACGACTTGAGAATTGTAGGAGCGCTATACGTTTATTTCACTATACATATAGATGTAGCTATGTTTTCAAAGCTACTGCGTACAAAAGGAAAAAGCATTAAAAGTTATTTAAGCACGTAGAAGAAAATTCCTTTTCGTATACGATATATAAGCATGGCCATGTGTGTGTGTATATATGATTTATACTAAAGTAATAAGTATAGTAATAAAAAAAAATCGTCAAAAACTCACCGGTGGAATTGGTTATGACTTCTCCACTATTGGTTTTGGGGTCAAAGAATCTCCCTGTGAGTGTCTTCTGACTTAGCTTTCTTTTCAGCGTCTCGATAAAATTTTTCGAGTCCTCATCCTATACAGCCCAAAAAAAAAAAAAACCCAAAACAAGTTACTCATACAATCATCAATTTACAAGTTACAAAATTCACAAAACTCTTCATCAATAATAATTACATGTGTGTGTCTGTGTGTGTGTAATGTGGTCTTTTTCTACTCTTCAATTATTTTACATCTATCGAGCACGTACATATCTGTACAAAATGGTTTATTGCAATTGGAGTATACGAGGAAATGCAAGTTCAGAGATGAATGATGAATAAAAATCTCATGTCTCATACTCTGTTTCGTGTGCGTACGAGTCTCTGTAATTACAGTTTACACACATGGACGTGATTGAGAATTGAGACTGTTCTCCTCGCCATTCGCAAAAAATATCTCTCTATACAGCTTACTTAAATATTATTAGCATTCTCTTCAATATAATGTTTATCGCAGATATCAGATCATTCCAATGCATTTTTAATAATTTCCTTTTCTCATAGTTCCAATTTACAAATGCAAATGCATTGAAGAGGAATCTCTTTTCTCTCTTTCTCTCTCATTACCATTAGGTTAATCGTATAAACATTTGCAATATTAATATCAATGTCAATGTCGAATGCCGACAGATTAGTGAAATCGAAATCGAATACAGAGTAGACATTTGTAAGATATCTAGGTAATAAATTATATGCAAATCTCGTTTGTGGGTACATCAAAGGCAAACTCTAGAGCAAGGTAGACGACAACTCTCTCAAGTGGATTATTTCCTCACTGTCTTAATAACTAAGTTAAATAAAGTTTATTTAATAAACTAAAAGCAATCGACCGGAAAAAGAACCAAAATGATCAGATTGATACTTTTGACTATGCGGAATCGGTCAATTAAAATAAGATTTTGATGAAAATGTGTTCTGAAATTCAAAGTTATTTGCTTGAACGGACTGTCAAAAATTGATATTTTCTTCATAATAGACTTGTGTTCTCTCCTTGTTGTAGCTTCGTTTCGTACACATACACGAGGGTGAAAAACATTTGAGCACGGCCTGTCGTTTTACACCAAGATAAATGTACTTGTTCAAAGTCAAGTGAAGCTTGAAGCTTCGTTGGAGTCTCATGTGGAGCAATTCTTGAATGGAAATTTTATCCTCTCTCTCTCTATACGCTGTACATACTTTGTACAGTCTGAACATTTTTTCTTGTTCCTCTGAATTTGAAAAATTGTCTACGTCATGTAATAAAATTACAATGTTGATTTTTCAATGTACTTTGTCTATAAAATGGACTTTTATGTATAACAATTTCAATTTGTGAATTCCAACTCGTACAGAAGTATATATATAAGTTAAATGGAAAGAAAATTCTTTGAAAATTGTTACTCCATTCTCCATTCTTTATCCCATCCCAAATGAAAATCTTTGTCTACACTAATTTCATTAAATACTTCAAGGAAGAGAAAAAAACTTTGATTTGATTTGGATCTCTCTTTCTCTCTCTCTCTCTCATTTTATTCTATTTTATGTTCTTGTTTTTGTATGGTAAGTTTTGTGACATAATTTTTGTGATCTTTGTTTGAGGAATGGATGAATGAGGAATGAAGGCTAAAGACCAATAATCCCAACAAAACATTTAGTGTTTTCATTAGTTATTTTTTTCAGTTTTTAATTAAGAGAACCGGCTCCATGCAGAATTCTTTCCCCATCTGTTACGTACCATAAAATCATAAAACAATAGATAAAACTTCCATAATTGGTGTAATAAAGACAATTTTAGACTTCTGTAAGTTTTTTTTTTCTAAATGAGTTTTCCTACCGGTATCTTTTAACTCACTATCAATTTCTATGAAAACGTTTTGATAAAAACTGAGTGCTCAACTTTTTTGTTTTTGCAAAAGAATTCAATTAAAAAGAGCTTGCTAGTGCTTCTTGCCCATGTCTCTAAAAATTGAACTACACACGATTGCGGTTTAGGGCAATTACCAATTACTTTGTATACGAACACTCTTTCTCTTTTGGTAAACAGTGTTTACTGTGATGATTTCATTTTGAATTCATATTTTGGGGAAATGCAGCACATGATTATTCAAAACGACTATTGGGATAACGATAGGATCATTAGCCGATAGATTTTCCGCACATGGATAATTTTTAATACGTGTTCTCAACTTTCAATTTAACTTTTCAAGCCTTGGAGTTGTTTTTGAATTGGAAATTGTAAATTGTACAGCGTGTGCTCTGCTCTCTGTTCATCTCTCTCTCTCTCTCTCTCTCTCGACATGTGTGGACAAGCTAGGGAAAGAATGAACACGTGAAAAAAAAGTCTTTTGCAAAGGATAAATATGTATTCAGGGTAAGGATTTATTAGTCGCACTTAGAACGTACATAGAGAAAAAACGGAATAGAATGCACAGAGACGCATTAACAAGACTCTCTTTTACATCTCACCCATCATCCACAATCCACGCACACACACAGATGAAACGACGAACAAAATATACACACAACACACCACACTTACTTGAAGTGAAAGTGAGTGCAACTAAAGTTGACTTGGCTAGTTAGGAGGTTGGAATTTTTCATTCTTCTATTCTATAGGAACTGGCAATGTATTGAAGATACATAATGTGTTTGTGTGTGTGTGTGTTTATCGCAGTCTCAATACTCGATACAATGTGGTGTAAAGTGTGTAAAGTGTGCATGAAATTGAATTGCCTGCAGTGCTATAATATCAAGTCATGTCGAATGAAAACGGAAAATTGAGCAAAGAATTCAAAGCACGACGGACGAGCGATGAAATGCCGACTCCTTTTTCTTCGTCTACTTGTTCCTTTCCTCACTGTATAATATAATACAAGAATCAGCAAATGTATGAATGAATGGAATATAGTCTTGGAAATTAATTAATCTTGGAAATTAAATTGTCCTGTGGACACACAAACAGTTTTTTTTTCAACTAGACTACTTTTTTTTGTACACTGACTACTTGTAATTGTAATTGTATTGAAAAACCTTCGAGACCATATATGTACTTACTTATCTCATGGATAATCTCTTGTACCATGTAAATCTTGATTAGCTCGTGTTTCTCTCTCTCCACACACACACACACACACCACAAGAATCCGTTTGTAAAGTCGACAGTTGATTTTCTTTATTATTGTTTTAATTTCATATTTTATTGAATTTCTCCTGCATATTTTGTGAACGAATAAATCCAACTACATGAGCTCTGTCATTAAATACCTTGAAATATGTAAATTATATTGTGTTTTCACATCTGTATGTGTGTCTATACATTTAATGTTTAACCCCATATTAGAACCATTTAAATTGTGAATTTTAAACAGGAAACTGTGTTCAGACTCTGAGTCTGAGCACTGACGAGTGAATGTGCATTAAATGGCTTAAAGTTTTGTGAATGGTTTGACCCAAGTCAAATGTATAAATGGTGTGGATTACTATTATACAATAGGCAGAGTATATATGTATAGGAAATGTGTTTTACCTTGGTCGCACGTGTCGGTAGAATAACGTTTTCAATATATACTTCAGCGAGTGGCTTGACATTTTCATCTCCACCGTCACTTGAACTAGAACGACTGGAGATGGTGGATGTGGAACTCACTTTTCTTAGCCATGATGGTTGTTCCCTACCAATTCCGATTCCAACCATCGTAGGAATCGGTACTGAAGGCTTCCCATCTGGAATCTCATAAATATCTCCATTTGGCACCTGTAAAAAAAATACGACACAAGACAAAGGAATTAGTCATACTGGCATTGTCAACTCGAGTTTTTTCCCATTCTTTTCCCATCAATTTACTATGGGTTTTTAAATTTGTTTCAATCGTGCATGAAATATCTGTACTTATGTGCACCGTCCACACACAGACACATTTTACTGGTTTTGTCGTGTTCATCTATTATCACATCATAATTTATCGTCAAATTTTATCAAACGGTGAAAAGTGTGTGTGGTAGATTATTATTATCACTATTATTATTATGCAAAACCGTTTAGCTTGAATCGTGGAGATTTGAGATTTTGAAAATTTCATGCTAACTAAAAATTGTAGTGGGGTTTCCTACAGGGAAATCTTAAAAAACTCATGTTATTCCATAATTGGTAAAAAAAAAGTGTATATATTGTGCGTTCCAATGCTAACATGAATGTGCCTAAAATTTTCTAATCCCTCAAGTAGATGAACAAACCATATTTTTTTCATGGCTACCACAAGAACACAAGTGGTCAAATTCCAATTATGGAGTAATTCAGGTAAGAGAAATTAAAAAGCTGAAGTAAAACAATTAAAAGACCAAGTCAAACGCTCAAATGGTTATACAATTTACCAAATGTGTATATATGTAAGGATCGAGTTAATTGTTAAAAGTAACAAAGTTCATATGTCATCGTTGGCATTTTGTGAAACAGTTGCACTGTTTCCGCATGTCACTTTTGCCTACCTTCCACAAATATTTAATAATGGAATGCTCGTGTACAAATAAACCTTTGAATTTCCAAGTTTATAAAGATAGTTTTCATATGACAGAAACTATCTAGTATCTAGGTATATAGGGAAAAGAGTAAGGATAAAACGTGACATGCGGAGATTATAAATCCAAGATTTTTCTACTGTTACATACTTCCAATAATTTTATAACACTAATATTATTGTTTCTACGGCAGTCCAAGTAGGAGCGGCAAATCATGTTATTGGCAGAGCAAATAAGACTAATTACTAATTATTATTGCTCACAGGGCAATTCGCAATGCTCCCCATTTAAAGAAATTATTGACTGTATACGAGACAGTTTATACGAGCATTACAAAATCCTATTCATATCCATTGTTCATGCGGAACTAACAATCATAACATTCCTAAATACTTTTCATATAGAGCCTCTAGCTTTTTTCTTTTCCCCTCAGACCACACATTACAATATTTTAATTATCAAGAGAGAGAGACCACAGACTACTTACCTATCTGTTTTAACTTGAACAATCCTTAGGTCATTACATAATTCAACTTGTATCCTAGAGGAATCATATTATATTTGAACAATCTATTGCCCTAATTAATCAAACTATACTGCGGAATCTGAGCTAATTTTATGATTCCATTACCGATATTACCATGTACAAGAAATTCCCTCAAATTACATCTCCTCCATTGCACAAATAGAACAATACATATTCTAAATTCCTATACCTACAAGTCATGAGCATGAGTAATAATAATCTCATTATATTCTTATAGCTTTGACACAATAGTCCGAAAATTTCGGTTAAATATGCCGAAAAAGATGGTAATAAATACTTTCATCATACATATACATACTTACTGAAAAAAAACAGTATGGACGGTACCGCAGAACCCCTTTGAGTTTATACAAATCGTAAAGAATTTCTTTTACCCCGTGCCGTGACGGCAGTTTATGATGGTGAGATTTTCATTTGTAATCCATACAGCAGAATATATACATATACAGCTGTTATTTTTCCATTTATCATTTATCGTGTACATCGTATAAGAATAAGATTGGTCGGTAGTTGTAAAAAAAAAAAAACATATTTACATTTTAATTATCGAGAAATTTCAAATGTTTTTTCAAAGGAGCACTCTCAACGGACGATGAGCTGAGGTGTGTCACTTCAAATTCATCACATTCTCGTCAGAGATTGAAAAATATTTAAACTGATAATGACTAAAAAAAACATTTGAATGAAATTTTCAACAGTAAAATTTACGGGGTGAAGATTTGTAAAGATGAATATAAAGAAAGGAGATTGAATGCTAACTAATAAAGTAAGTCATCATCATCATCATCATCAATATAGTAGCCCTCCCCCAAAAAACTCCTTTCTATAGCACAAGACAACAGAGCAGCAAATGGAAATTATTCAAAATACGTATGAACATGCACACACATTGTCTATGTATTATCTGTACTTTTTAAAATATTCAAATTACGAGGATATGAAAAATATAGAAGAAACGTACAAAGCGGATATTCACAGAAAGGAAAAGTTCCTATGTATATACCAGACCGACGGACTCTGTAAATTGTACTCGACGTTCCAAACTACCTGTGATTCATTGTTTAAAGTCATTGACGAATTGTGTGGGTATTAGTCAGCCTTCTGTTTTCCCTATGACTTCTCTCTCTCTCTCTCTCGCTGTATATACTCGGTGTGTGTATCTACTCTACATTTCTACAATCTTGTGGTTCCTTGCCCATATTTTCATTCTGAGTTATCTTGGATTGAATCTTAAACCAAGCCCTGTTCTCTCTGTAACCATGTTCAAAATCAACGAAAGTGAAAGATGGAATAAGGAATAACCAAAGTGTGTGCATTAAATTAATAAAGTTATTATAATAATAATCATTATGTCAGTTGATGGACACATTATGTTTACACAGACTCATTTAAAAAAATGGGATATTTACATTATACTGCACGTTAATTTTTGTGATGAAAAAACTTTCATGAGATCGTGAAAATACGTATGATTTGTATACGATGAGACTGCATACGTAATAAATGAATGAGAGTGTGATAATAATTCAAGAGTGGAGTGTGCATGGTGACAAAAGAAAAATACTGCAAGTTGTAAAGCAAATAAAGGAAAAGTTATTTAGCTTGTATACAAAATTTAACTCACATACACACACACACACACACTCCTTGAGTGTAAGCATAATGAATTATTATCATTTGTCATGAGTCAGGATTCATGATGCAAAGGATCATCTCAAGCTGAGAACTTTACTACACACACCAAAAAGATGATTCGTTTTCAATTCGTTTTCCTAAATGATATGTACATACCTACAAGGAGAAGATTGTCTAAATAAAAAATGTGTGTGTGTAGGTCCCGTTTAAGTTGAAAAGCATTAAATATATTATACGGAGATATCTGCTCGTAAATTTATTCATTATTATTCAAATTACATGTTAATTTAAACTTAATTTCTAGAGGCTTTTCAAATATGTATACTGCATAAAAATGCATGGTATAATATTTATCTATAGGGAAAAATAACTGGAATATTTATTACACTCAGAGATATTCTTGATTTCTTCAGTTGGTGCATGCTCAGAAATCTGCACGTTCATTCTGCTGTGGTTTCCACCACAATGTGACGAGACAACGAGCAAAACATTTACGGAAAAGGAACTAACAAGAGTTTTTTTTTACTTCCCAAAGACAGACAAAAAGACCACACTAAGCGAAATGAATTGCTGTATAGCGTCTAAAAAAGACTGAAGAGCAAAGAGAGGAAATAAAGTACTTGAAATCACAAAAGAGAATTCTTTTTTTCTCTCTCTCTCACTCTCTCGGTACTTCCACTTTGGTAAATGCAGACAAAACCAATAATTCTCCTACGCGACAACTTGCATGCAACCTGCTCAAGATAAAGGTAAAATAACCCATCAAGTCAACAAGCTAGAAAATGATGACGACGACGAAGAAGAAGACGAAGCATCTTTTGGACTTGTCTGAAAAGTTTTTGTTTGTGTATATGTATACTTGCAACTTTTAAATATCGTAATTCAAATGGACAGTGAGCAAATGCGAACAAGACGGCAAGTGAAAGCCGTTTTATCATTCATTCGATCATTCCTATTGAGAATTGAGAATCGAGATGAGACTTTTGGAGGGAGGATGCTGGTACACAAAGAGGAGAGGACAACGACCATCTCAAAAACAACAGATTACAGACACACTGACCAATTCAAATTCAAACCGATTGCAAACAAGTATATTACGATATATATATATTATACACCTAAGTACCATCTAATTACATGCAAGAAAATACTAATGAATCTTTTCACACTGGCACTCTCTCAGTTTGAAATTTAAAAAAAAATGTACATCTAAAGGGATGGCAAAAAAATGTTCATTATTGCTGATGAGAAACCGTAAACCAAATGGATACATACATACTTACGATTACGGAGGATGATGAATGGAAAAGCGTGTGTAACTCCACAATGCACCATTTACAAGTTGAGCGTTAAATTATCTCTGTTATAATCTATAACATTAACGTTCCAAAGGATAAATATTGATGGTCATTTAAATTTGATTTAAATTTACAGACACGTCGTCCATATCTAGAGAGGTCTGTAGACATTGAGGCGTGCTTTTAAAATTTAATGTATTTAACAATTCCTTATATATATATAGACATTTACGATCTCAAATCGTTTATACAAGGAAGAGAGGAGAAAGAATTTTTAAAGCTAAAAGGGAAATGAAGATGAGTAATATAAAGATGTGCATATGATGCGTGTGTATTTGTGTATACGACAGAGAGTAACGAGTATAGTTGTTTGCTATCCATTATCTCCTCTTGACTAAATAAAGGAAGGCGGCTCTGGTCACTTGGGAAATTGAATCAAATGACAAAAAGAACAACAAGACAAAACTTTCAACATTGTTCAACACCCTAGAAAGAAGGAAAATCAATACACAAAAATAAAAATATACAAACGAAAACTCAAGAATTAGAAACTTTCCAATGGTACAGTGTAGTCGTAGTGAGTAGTGTGTAGACTGTAGTGTGTACAGGTACAGGGGGGTCAAATGGAGATTCTTGTCTACAGTTTTTTGGTTCGTCGGAAATAAATATGAAATTAGAAACGCCTCAAGAAAAAAATATATTGGCTGCTGAGTGTTGATTTTTTAAGCTCACATTCCAAGCACACGGTATTTATCATTTATATATCCATTCAAAAAGAATTTTATGCATGAAATGCGGACAGTACAAGAGCCAATCATTTTCTCAATTAGCATTGAAAACTGTACTGCATATTTTATTAGTATATACTCTGGTAATTATGCATAATTCTCCGTGATGGGCTGTGTCTATCTGTATTCCTTTTCAATTTCCAAACGTTTTCCTGAAACCAAGCCGGAAGAATCGTAAATTTTATGTAATCATTTCACTTGAGAGGACTGATGACTCTTATAAAAATATTATGCACGAAATACTTCCTTCTGATGTTTCTCCATTTACCCACTGTGCCGGCAAACACACACACGAGGAATCCTGACAAAGTAATAAATGGAATTTCAGTACGATTCGTAATTAAGTGAGAAAGGAAGAGAGAAGATGGGAAAATGAAGAGATGCAGATTTGGAAAAGCAAAAGTGCGTTGATCGTATCATCGTATGATGAAAAAAACACATGCCACTGTGTATCAATGAGACAAAAACGTTTTATTTGATTTCTGTCAACTGCATGCAATAATGGGATAATGCAGTAGTAATTTGCGTAGACCAGGGACTCGTAGACGAGACGTTAAAGTAGAGAAAAGTGCAGTTTTTATACTTATAAATTATTATTATTATTACTATTATTATTATTATGGCTCTAACATGATAGAGCTATAGAGTATAGAGCTTAAAGGTACTAATATAAATGAATATTGTATGAGCTCACTCACTTATTAATATGATGAATACGTTGGAGGAGCACCACATTAAAATTAACGGAGTTGAGTGAATCCTTTTGAATCCCAATGAGAAAATTAAAACTGAAAGTTTATGGTTATTATTATATTATAGAAACCTGTGAGGACACTGACTGAATGACGACACAGTTGGTGAGACATATAGACGACTGCTGTCTTGTTTGTATATATTATATACTTTGTGCATTTCGTGCAGCATGGATAGTATATGAATACGTTGCAGGAACTAAGGAAATGCTTTATTATCCCATTTCAAAAGCACCACATACATATTTTGTATGTGCTTCCAATTATAAACTACGGTACACTTAACTGTCAATCTTGTCATATATCACTTGGACCAAAGAACAAAACACAACACAACATGGGACGTACAGTTTCAGTTTTCATTTTCATTTTGAAGCTTCTGTGACAAAATGATATATGAGACGTTATCCAAATGTATAATAATTACCCACCTGCGTTCAGTTACTGGGGATTCTCCCACAATTCCTATTTCTTTACAAAAGAGTTTGTATTTTGAAATCTCTTTAGTATATACTTCTTCACACTCGCAATAAAGAACTTACTTTTGTATACGATACATTCTTAAATCTTATAATTTATAATGTTTCTTGTTACGAAACGAAGACGAAAATTCATTTGAATCGGGGAAAACATCTCAATTTTCTTATTCGAAAGTCTTCTCAAACCTTTCAGTTAAATAGTTCTCGTTTAGTGGGCTGAGCACACGATAATGCGGCAGGTCAGGGATACACCGTGTACGTATTACTCACTAAAATATATATATATACATTAATTTCCATTAAATGACTCATAAGAAAACTATATAGAGTTTGCTTTCGTTTGGGATAGCCCAAGATAAAATAAGCTGTTGAAATTACTATTAATATTGTTGAACAGCAGAGGACTGCTCAAAAAACTGCTCGATATCAATTACCAATTATCAATGGAAAATTTACTTAGCACTTGAAATAAAACATGATCATTGATCATGCTTGTGTATAAATATTCTCAATATTTTCTTCAGAGAATGAATCTTTGAGAAAACGATAAATTATTCGTGTACTGTCATTTAAGATTTTCATCGGTTCATACCAACAATAACTTATTACTCATTTTATTCTTGAGGCAATCTTAAACTGTTATTTCATCAAATCTTGAATTTTATAAATGTTCCGTAAATTCTTATTGTATACACAAGCTGACAAAAGGCAATCAAGTTCATAATTCATCTCTCTCTCTCTCTCTCTCTCTCTCTTGTGCTCGGTGTGTGTGTCATTCCTAATTATTTCGTTTCATTTTCCACAAAGGTTAATGGCTAAACTAAATGATGGAATTAAAACTGAAAAAAACAAAAAGACTCTCGAGACACAAAACAATTCAATTCTGTTTTGTTAAGCCTCAAACTATATTAACACTCAACTTGAATAACTATGACTGTGAACATATGGGTACATGTACATCCATGATAAATGATCACAACATCAAGGTTCAAGATGAAAAAATTCACCCTTAAATTTGAATAATGTTGAATAAAACACCTTAGTGAATCACATACAGCTATATGCTACATATAAGTACATAACAGTAGCGTGGAAAACAAAAGTAATAGACTGTAGACGCTGCGAGTGTGGACATGTAAATAGCTTAGGTAGGTTGGTATAAGAATAGCAGGTAACTAATAATTTGTTATCTTTTTCCTTCACCTTCTTGTAGAATAATGTGTAATAGTAATGTGATGCGAACAGGTTAGATGTGAGATATAGGATTACGATTAGTCAGAGGAGTGCATTGCGTTGAGCACATGCCAACTTCTAAAAAGGTTTCTCCCTCTGTATATATAATATATACATATACTCACATCGGTATACAGCAGTCTGTGATCGTGTCCTGTTTCTAAAATATGTACAAACGACAACAATCACCACCACCACCACTACAACGATGAAACATTCTCATACTATCTGTATCTGTACAAATTTTAACCCTATTTTGGGTAGTAAAAATCCCATGGACTTTCAAGGCTCTCGTTTTCATTTTGTTTTTCTAATTTTGCTCAGGATTAAATACCCTTTAAAAAATTGGAATGAGAAGAAGGTATGTATACTTTATAAAATTTATCCCTGAACTATGTGTGTATGTGTCTGTGTGTTGACAAGGTGTTGTACTCCCTTTGTATAATAATATATATATTATATATTGCGGCCGAAAAAGTCAGACGAAGGACGTCTCACGTGTCATTTCCATATACGAATGACGAATTGGACATAAACATAGATTCTAAATAACGTTTACATTGCTTTGAGTGTAAGTGTATGAGTCTGCAAATATAATTCATGCTTACTACAAAATCCAACAGGTATGCTCTATGTAAATGACAGATTGTGGTTAGACTTATATATTTGATATTTAGCACGTGGACTTAAGTTAGTTTAGCACGGTCAGTTAGCAAAACTGCACGATAATGATGGAAACAACGAGTTGTTTTTTTTTTTTTTGAGTTGTGCATCATTCATCATGTATAGGGAGATTAATTTCATGTAATTTGCTGGTTGCATATACGTAAGAATTTGTATCTTGTACAATAATATTTTTATATGAAGAGTATCACAATGGAATGAAAAAGAGAGAGAAAGATGTAATTGAAAATTGGAATTTACACTGTGCTGGTTATAACAAAGTGTAATATCTGAATTACACGGTGACCATGTCAAACTTTGAATCATATTTTCATATAAGGAGTGAAGCAAAAAATTCAAGCTCATTCAATGCAAGGATTGTAATTATAAGTATGAAGTATGATGCACACACGAGAGAGAGAGGGAGAGAAATTGTGTTGTTGCTTTTAAACTCACCTATACATACAATTATTATTATGATGATTCCTCTCGACTTTATAAAAAAAACAAATGCACATGATAATATTTACATCTATTTTATGAATTCAATTCATTTCACCATGCATCAATATGAACATTATTTACTTGCTTGCTATTGTAGAATTAGAGTTAGATGCTCTCATTGTTACTGATACACATATATATAGTCTTTCTCAAAGTGTTAGTTACATTTGCATTCAAACGGTTCATCTTTCAACTCATGAGATGAGATGACTGAGAGCATGTAAGTATATACACATGAATTTTGATACGAAGAAAACTTTTGTGGATGAAGTTTCGTCATGAAGTTTCGTTTAATAAAGAGTCTTTATTGTTATTATGTAGTCTGAATTGTGTGTTTTCGGAATTTAGAATTCAGAATGCAGATTTATAAAAACTGTTGTGTACTTCTGTATGCTGTCAATTTCTCTTAGCGTGAATATTTTCAATACATTTGACAAAGAATGTGTTGGACTTTCTAAACTATTCGGTTACATAAGGGATTTCTATATTAAAACTAAAGAATTTAATGATAATAATAACAAGTGCAATTGTAGCTTGAGCGACTGACTTGAGTAAATGTTTTTAGACTGAAAGCTCCAGTTTTCTACAGGTACTAGAGTGGAAATTTTTTAAGTTATTTGATTCCCCATAAAAGTATTTTCCATTTTCCTTCCTTACTGTCTCAAATTCCCTAGGTATACTTCTGTCACAAACCGTCTCAAGTTGTTTTTATTTGGTGTAAGCAGTTTAACACTTTTGAATCAAAAGTTTTAATACAATTTAATATGGTTTCATGGGGACCATGCATTACATTATATTATTCATTATAGATTTATATTCAAATGTGTTGCCTTTTAAATTGGTTTTGAACAATTGGTTTGCACACTCTATTAAATGGCACAATAATTAATGATAATTCAAACGAGGACGACTCAATCCCCATTGAAAGGATTAAACAGTTATATGCATACAACTACAGTGGTAAAAAAACGGAATAGCCTCCAAACAAAAATCAAAATGACTTTTTCATAGACTGTGCGGGAGCTGAGAGGGTATTAGCGTCCTTCCATTCAATTAATGAATTTAGTTAAGCTTACTTAATTACATCCT
This sequence comes from Gisinianus flammeolus, assembly GCA_034699125.1. Lineage (NCBI taxonomy): Eukaryota > Metazoa > Arthropoda > Collembola > Symphypleona > Katiannidae > Gisinianus > Gisinianus flammeolus. The sequence continues at coordinate 8,230 of JAIUND010001886.1, read as the reverse complement.
TGAGATTTCAGCTTGCATTGAAGTATTTGAGAGAGGAGAGACAGGTCTGAGATGAGAATCGAAATAAATCATACATATTCATATAATTATATGAACAACCTGAAATGTTTGTATTTTCAATGTATACAGAAATACTGTACGAGTATTTATTTATATATACATGTTGATTTTGTTTGCTTTTGCATCCGTTTCTCTCGGTGCCGATTGTTTAAGTAACATCGAAAAACTCTGCAAACAGTTGGATGATGAGTCAAACAAAGACAAAGCAAAAAACTATGTAATATTCCATGTGAGTAAATGTACAAAAATATATCAAATACACACGATTTTATGATATGGAAATGTCCTTAATTTAGACATATGTCCGTTGGTGGCCTTTTTCATATGCATGCAAAAACCAGCTTTAATAGGGATTTGCTCAGAAACAAAGCAAAACAATAAGTAAAATGGTGTATTTATAAATAAGGTAGAAAACTTCTGATGGTTCATATGTATGTATGTATTCCATGTACACTGAGTGTAATAGGTAATTGGAGTAAAAAAATGCAGTACAACTAAAGAAAATGTAACGCATGTGGATTTTGTTCCTTGCTGAATGAACCATAAACGGAATATGCAAACGTAATTTTTGCTGTGTTGAGTTGAGACTCTTCATCTTCAATCTTGGGAGCGTGAATTTCAGATTTACTTGAGCCCGAATATGTACATACTTCATGTTAACTTTGTGCACATGCATGAATTCGTCTAATTCCTATTGATACACATTCACGTGGGTCGTAAAGGCCGTTACATTTAAAACTGTTTCAAGAAGATGTTCAAGAAAAAATGCCAAGCCATGCTACAAATGGCCAACAAACAAACGAGCGAGTCAATGTTTTTGTTTACTATAATATTTTTCTGGCTATATGCACAACTGACAACTGTACACAACACTGCTATTATTGTATAATATATTCCAACTCATTGCCCTCCATATTCCCTCGCAATTGTTTTTACCATTTAAAATCTTTTTATCCTACATTTAATCTCTGTAATCTTTCTTTGAAGAGTCAAAAAAAAATTCAACAGTCATTTAAACGTTCTTCGTAAGTACATCCACCATTATCTATTATTACATACACGTCACCGTGTAATCAAAGAAAATCTACTTCCAACCACTACAAACACACACACACGCAAAATAGAATAAGAAGATGAAACTATATAGAAAAAAAGTTACAAATTAGTTATGATGATGATGTTGTTAGCTCCATGGATTATGAATCTCAAACTATATGAGTCTTTTGAAAAAGACTCTTTTACTACAATTTTGAGTTTCTGACCTAATTTATGTTTTACCGTTTCACCCTTTTTAATGATTTACATTTTTTAAACACTGGACTTTGGATTCTTTATACACAATTTTTGCATGGAAACACATACATAATTACCATAATATGAATGTAACCCAAACTTGAGAATCCTGATGAAGAGAATGTCAGTAGGAATCCTATACTGTGTATGTATAGGATTCATATTTCGGTTTGCCACAATTTCACATACATTCTTTACATTGTGACATGGGTTTTTTCCTTGTTTTCTTTCTATATACCACACCAACACTATTAATTTTGGTAGATATTCCGAATATTAATGGAACAAAGCCAATTCCATTCTGAATCCTGATCCTGAAATCCTCTTATAATAATGAGAGGTAAATTAATCATAGATGGTGAATTAAATCTTGCTCCGCTATGTATAAGTAGTACACAGCTCAAAAACAAAAACAAAAATTGTGAGGGAATTTACATGAATGTGTGGCAACGACAGAGCACTCATGTTAATAAATTTTATTATTGTAGGTACTCTTGTAAATACTACGATCGTTAGTGTTTACTGCGTAGAGTGTGTATAAAGGTAATCATAATGAATGAATGAACGAATGAGCTCATCTCGTGTCATATGGCACAGAAACAGAAACCCGTAGTGTGAATGGTGAATGCCAAATTCGTGATCAACTTTTTTTTATACACGACAGAGACAAAACATGAGAATGCTTCTGTTTCTATTCTTTTACAATAATAAATTAGTGCAATATGTATAGTTCTCCGTTCTCACGGATTTACTAAACATGTACAGAATTTTTAATATGCGACCATTTCGCTCACACGTAGAATAAACACTGAGAATAAATGGGTTCCGAGTATTTAATCCACGTGCATTTGGTTTTAAGTAGTCTCTCTCTCTCTCTCTCTCTCTCTCTGTTGTGGATGGCGAGTGAGTAAAATGAATCTCATAAAAATATACACACCTCATGTAGCGGCTTGCAATCTTCGTTCATCATTCATTTTTTCAACTTGAAACTTTTAGCACAGATATTTCGTATAGTGAAAACAAACTTCATTTATCATCATGAGAAACGGAGGAGTTGAGAAGACCACAAGCAAGACGAGACAAAGTCGTTGACGTAGACAGATCTTGAAATTATTAAAACACTTTTTGTCAGTAACTGAGGATGCAAAATGCACTTTTGCGGAAGACTCATCAAAGAAAATAAAAAAATAAAAAATATAGTGATGAAACGGGTTCTCGTTCTCATGTACATGCTTACATTATTGCAGTTTTTGCTCGTATATATATACGAATGACTTGGAAGTATAATTTTGAATTAGTTAGGTTTGATATAGCCATTAGAAAGGAAGGAATAGAAGTAGAAGAAGAAGACGAACAAGAAGAAGGAGAAAAAAAAAAGGAAATCTAAAAAAACTACAGATATTTTCACATTATATGAACGTGTGTGCTCGTCGACAATGCCTGTGACATTGACGCATTCACGGCCGACACATTAAATGTTAAACGGAACTCAACATACCTTTTTACGACTAGTAAAACTACAAATAAGACAACTTTATTTGTACATATTCTACATTGTAGCAGTGCCATGAGAAATATTTCCAGTTCAAAATGTAAACAAGCAAAGTACGAGAGGAACATTGGGTCAATAATAAAACATTGTGATAAACCAGAAACCGTTGCAAAAAACGTTTCTGATGTCTGCTTGCCTGTGTTTGTACGTATTAAAATAGGACTAAAAATGGGCAAAAGGTTAGCCAGCACGCGGGATTGAACCGCGGACCCCTAGTTTACAAGACTAGTGCTCTAGCCACTGAGCTATACCGGCCGTTGTAACAGCACGTTTCGTTTTTCACTATCCAAATGCTACAACGTTTTACTTACATTTGCATGTCATATTTCAATTCACACAATACATTTTCGCATTGTTCAAAGCTTGAATGGGCATAACTTACGCTCTATACTCCCACTATTACTGTAATCGACTATTACAATCTATAGATATGCGGAATTATTGACTTACAAACTTGGTAGTCATCATTCTCGTTTTACTGACAATTGCAGAAAGTACACAGTACACACTTGTGTACAATGTACAAATGGTAATATTATTGAAAATATTATTTAGTTATTTAGTTATTATTTAAATTACCTTGTCATCCTCGACATCTTCATCAAAATCCGAGCCCCAGTCACTCACATCATCACTGATCCCGTCGCTTTCCAACATGTTCACTATATATTGATGATGATTAAATCTGCTTGATGTGTACAAACGTTGGTGTGGGGAGTTTATGTTTTATATATATTTGAGCAGTTGCAGTTACTCCACTTTTGAATTTCAAACAGAAACAATCAGATGAAAGAAAGACAGAAGGAAGGAAGGGGAAAACAATTCGATATAGAGTAATGACGGTGACGACGTGATGAAATGGAACTATATAGGCAATCAAACAGAAAGGCAGAGTAAAAACTAGATTATCTTCCTTGTCCAAGTTTTATCTTAACCAAAAATCACGTTGCCCACTCAATCAATACTTTTGTGTGATGCTCGAATTGCTCGATGTTCGACTCAACCTCACACTTTTTGAACGTTACAAAAAAAACTTTTTAAGTTTTAAGGTTTTCGCGCACATACATATAAAAAATGCTCAGGTACTTTAGCCGGCCTTCTCAACACAGCACTCAATAAATGTCCAAAATCCAAATATCCATACAAAAACGATGTCAGGCGTATATGCAATCGCAATTGCAATAAACACCAAGAAAAATTAAGAATCAGATTATCACAACGTCCAAAATCAAGTAAGTCACATACATACACACACACTCACACACACGAGCAGTCACATTAAAATGACGAGTGAATCTCCATCAACTTGAATATTTTTTTTGATCAATTTTAATGACGACGACTGCACTGCACACTGAACGAGTTAGTTTTTTCCTTAATTTTTTTTCTTCCTTTTATTTCTTTGCAATATTCAGCTCTTTTTCACACTTTCTCAATGTTCGATACAACTTTTGTGACTTTTTCCACGTTTTCTTTGCAATAATGTGCACACATGAAAATCGAGAAAAAAAAGAGGATTTCCCTTCAAAAACTAAACTCTGCAATGAAAAACTGATTTAATGTCTTTAGGACATTTTCTACAGAACTTATATTATACTGAGACAACAAAACAAGTGACTGGGAACACGAGCACATACGTCCTCACCGTCTGACAACGCTGAGTTCAATGAAAAGTTTTTCTTTCGCACAGATGCGAAGAGAGAGAACGTCGAGCAGCAGCGTGTTTACCTGTATAATATAAGATGCCGTATGGAATTCACAATCAACACGCTATACATTCTCTTACACATTTACGCCTACAACACAGTAAGGACGACTACTTTGTGTCCGACCATAATAAACTGAAACATATTCATGCCCAGTATAAGTGCTAGCTTGTACAAGTAATATTATTAGATCCAGGCAACTGGACAATGCACCACGGACAAAAACAACATTAGAGGACAGGGTATAAACTTTTGGGGATTTTTTCATATGCCACAACCCACAACTAATTCCATTTCCCTTTGCTACCACACTATAGTGTACTTCTGTGGAAACACAACTTATATTTTCGTTGTATATGTAGCAGGGAGCTTTGAAAGTTCTCTTCACACACTAAACATTGATGCTCGGAGCTCAAATTGACAAAGGTGTATAAGGGAATTGCCTGTATATATGAAGTTCACATGAACAATGTACAAAATAGAGTACCTCTTTCTTTCTAATATTTTATGTTCCATGTTTATTTTGCTTCTTCAACTGTTGTTTTCGTTTTTGGTTCCAAATACATATTTAGTATGCCCGTAAGTGCTGACCCTAAAAGCTGCAAAGCCTTGGACGGACAAGGGAAGGATCTCAAGATTCAAAATTTCATAGTACGGACTTTCGCGATACTCGCGACAAATGTCGTGAAATTCGTTAGGAGCATTTTACAGTTTGGCGACAGCTGTCCTGAATTTCAGGACAGTTTTTTTAGTATTATTCTTACATGTGTGCTGCGCTTCATGGTGACTTTGACATGTCGGGGTGGTCAATGTCAATTTATATTAGTGTACATACTGGAACCGGAAGTGACGACTTCCGGTGACCAGTGTTGGACACTGTAGCATGATTCCTAGCATAGTTCAGAGTTATGAATTTTTGGTGTGGGGCAAGAATGGATGAAGGTAGCCAAGAATGTTTCTATCTACATTGCATCTTTTCGAGAAAAAAAAAGTTGACGCCTCATTTTCTTACACATCTCTGAACATACATTTTAGGTTTTTTCGAAAAAAACGTTTAATTTTTTTTTAATTTTTTTTTAATTTTTTTTTTTTGGACACCATATTTTGATAAATTCACTGAATTGTTCTGAGCATATACCTTGGAACATTGGTAAACTTGAGTGTGGCAACGTGATGCGATCTGATTGGCGTCTACAAATACATTGCACATTTGTTTTTGTGTAGAAAAAATACGTTTTCGTTTTTTGTAAAAAATGCAAAAAAATTGGGACAGAGTCAAGCACTGTGCTGCATGGACAAAGGGAGTCGGCAATAGGGGAATGGGTGAAAAAAAAGAGAGATAAGAAACTGAGCCCTGATTGGCTGATTGAATTCTAAAAATAGATTGCAAAATGTTTTTCTCGAAAATTCTGTGTTATTTTTTAAGCAAGGTTATTCCGTGAACTATTCATGTAAGAATAATGCTAAAAAAACTGTCCTGAAGTTCAGGACAGCTGTCGTGAAAATTTCAGGACAGCTGTCGTGAAAATTTCACGACAGCTGTCGCCAAACTGGAAAATGCTCCCAACGAATTTCACGACATTTGTCGCGAGTATTGCGAAAGTCCGTACTATGCAAAATTTATTTATTTTGATGTTATTCCCAAAAAGGAACAATACCGAAATGCTTCCTGGGTATTATTTCCTAGAGTTTACTGGCCTCTTACCACTTACTTCTTGGTACATTCTTGTGTTGTCGAAAAACATTTTTAATAATAATGTAAGTCCGTCGCCTTACTTGCCCATGAGTCACACAGTCTGTGACCAACGATGAAATTCCAAGGGAAATTCAGACAAAATACATTCGAATTTTTGGAAATCAAGTTCCAATTTTTTAAGCTGGAATGCTGAAAGGAAGAAATAAATAAATAATACATGTCATGATGCACTTTGTAAAAGTTTCAACCGGTGTAGTAGTCCCAAAGTGTTTAAAAATTGACAATCATGATTGTGGTTGAAGTGTCAAGTTGTGAATTGGCTGAATTATGGGATACGGATAGAAAAGAAAAAAGTTTGGACGAAGTAGAAGAGATGAAAGGGTGGATTTTTGGAAAAGTGTAAAAGATTTCTGTTTTATGTGAATTGTTGTGATTCTGAGCTGCTAATGACGATGATATAGGAACGATCATGATGATGATGATGGTAGTGTGGTGGTGTATATAGCAGTTGAGTTGTGGTGTATGGGTTTGGTGTGGTAAGTAATGTATAAAGAGCGAGAGTGTTAAAATCTAGGACGACATGCAGACACACATAAACACAATCTACTCTGATATTATACCAAGAGCTGAACCGTAGTTCTCAATCCCATAATATTCCCATGAATTTGACTTTTCCTTTTTGCCACTTTTCTTGGTCTTCAACTTCAAAAAATCCAAATTCAAATCCATTTGGGTGTGTGTAGCTCTCTCAGTCTAAGTCTTTTAATGTGCAGATTGTGTGTACAGATTTAAGATGGAAGAAAAACGCTTGTTAAGTCTTTCGGTATATACAGTCGTATATGTATACCCAGTGAACTTAGGGACATGGTTATGATTAGTATACTGTACTCATTTTACACATTTTTCTCCTATCGTATCATATCAAAGTATGATAATCACCACACTACATATGGATTTTTTTTATTGTAGTATGTACTCTCGTCAGTATACAGGCATACATATACATAGTTTACATCTTTATATTTCACTTTTCAGATGAGTAATTCCTCACAGAGTCGTGAAATTTTAACGGAGGATCATTTATTAGATATATTATTATTACTACATTGCAGATAGGCATGCTCATTTTAACTTGTGTACATATGTGTATGTATATGTAATCATAAATTGTATTTCGATAGTGTTCAAAATGTGTATAATATTATTATAATAAGGATAAGAATGATCTCCATTACTTTACAGGTATATATCTGTAATCTGTTGAGTTTGTTGTTGTATATATCTTACATATAGGGGCATGCATGTAAAGTACAAATCCAAAACGTAGCTCAGATCACTCTCTTGTCTAATAACATCATAATCACCATGATGAGTGATATCTGTATAGTGTATGATACATACTCCGTATTGGCACGCTATATATGTAGGGTACATATCCATTCATATATCTGCTCTGACGAGTGAAGTTGAAGTTTTGAGCAAATCAAAAAGAATCAAGTGCATCTCAACCTGCATTTAATTCAAGTAAGTGTCGACAGTATCTCAAGTAATCATATTTATATGAATGCACCTTATTTTTTTTTTTTTTTGTAAGTATACATGCAGATTACTACACGTTGTGTGTATTCTTTTGATTGTATACCTATATAGATTCAACTTATAATGAACGATGGGAACTAAACCGATCTTTGTACAGTATTAGCATTAGCATACAACAACCCGCTGAAACTAGTCCTATAAAGAATCCTATAGTTTTGAACTATAGGATTTTTTTATAGGATTTTGGAACAGGATCCTATGCCCTCTGTCCTATAGTCTGTCCTATCGTTTTTTCAAAAAAATGCGTAGTGCGATGATATTGGTTTATAAGATTTATTATCTTTAATTTTGAATCAAATTTCGTGTTACAACTTAATTGTTAAG